>CM064491.1:18671489-18908989 GCA_032716605.1 Paralithodes platypus | reverse complement strand
CTAGATCTCCATCAAGCATAAAGCAGCCACAATAACCCCCCCCCCCCATTTTCAGATAAATTTGTGCATTTCTCGGTAGAAAAATGCCCAAGTCAAAGACCGGTTCCTCCTAAATTGCAAGCTAGCTATCATTCGCCAGGAAAAAATCAACACCTAATGTCACGAAAGGTCTTAAAATCAACAAACTAATGGAACGATTGTTTTAAAATATAAAAATTAATGGGGCTAAACAGGTGGGAGAAGGCGGTCAAGCAAAATAACCCTTAAGCGAACCTCTGAAATACAAATGTAAATAAATATTTATATGAATTTACTTCAGGATAGCTTCGAAAAAACATGGCGTGGCATTACTGTTTTAGGATCACTTTTGAAGCACACTCATATTTCAGTTTATGAAATTGAGAACACGTATTTCAAAATCATTGTTTTCTGGATTCAAGTACCGGTAGCTGATACACAGCTGAAATGTTGTTTGTTGTTTAGAGCCAGTGATGCTTAGCCTCGTGCGTGGGAGGCCGCCCGGGTTTGATTGGCAGCTGGAGCCCCGCAGGTCTATTGACCTACGGACAGAGTTTTCAGTATGCTAATAGCTGCATTGGCGGTCATTAGAGATGCAGTAGACCAGTATTTGCATCTATACATGTAAATGCTAGCACCTAATCAGCGGATCGAGCTGCTTAGACTGGTTACAGACTACGTTCACATCCACAGCCATTCTAACAGTACAACAGTATTCCACATGCATCCCCACACACACTATTCACAGCAAGGGTCAATTTGGCTTAAGTGACCCTCCCTCGTGAACAAACACAAGCTAAAGAATCGAGTGAGTTGTCTTGACATATGGTAGGGTATGAAGCGATTCATTCCCGGGGATGACGGCGTCTGACAATAGATAGATAGATAGATGAATGGTTAAAATTATTCACAAAAGATCAAATAGAGGTATTAATAGTCAATTTGACGTAAGTAATGCATCAGTAAAAGTAATTTGTGACGTTATGAGGTAACTTTTAAATAACAAATTCGGGAACCTAAATTGATTGATCTTCAGTCTTGTTTCAGATACCAATGGAATGATCCCAGATTTGTTGCCAGATAAATGTTGACCACAGAATATTAACGATAGTACACTCACGCGTACTAAAAGCTGCTCAGGGGTGGGGCCTTCCTTCCCCTCCTCCACCCTGGGCAGGTGGAAGGGGGGAGTCGTGTCCAAGTCTACCCCCACCTTCCACCCCCAAACTATCCCCAACATTGAATGTGATGATGCCGTAATTATATCCAATCTCTTACAGTATTAACGATGACATATTTACCATCATTGCCATACACATCAACGTGCCTTCTACCATCTATATCATAGGTTCTCAAATCACTTACGGCAGTTAGGCCTTTTTAACAAAAAAGGAAAGGACAAAAGGCACATATTGGCTGGAATAGTGTTGCAACTGTTACTGATTGTTTTGTGTATCATTTCCTTCAGATTTTTCCATTTATGCAATACCATACATACTATAATCGGTATATGTTTCATACTACTTGGCCCTATACAGTCATATTTCAATCAATTACATGTAGAATTCGATGTCAATTGCAATCAAAGTCGGTGTTAACTTATAGTAAGGTTTGAATATCGAGCCCCTGAGTAGCAATGCTCACCTTCTCACTTCCTCCTCCTCTGTCTCTGTCTGTGATCTCAGCCTCTCAACTATACAAACCCCCAACTAAACACTAAGGTTTAATACAGTTCTACCATCAACTCTCCTCTATGTGTATCGAATGCAGGCAACATTCATCACACACACAAATGAAGGGATATACAGTATACCCCATTCAGACCTGTTAAATCTTGGTCGTAGAAAGTGTAGGCTATAAGAGACAGTGCAAGTAAGTGTTACAAGGAGTTTCAAGGAATATTATATCAAAGACCTTGCGGTCCATTCCGGAGAGATACTCAGAGTAGAAGGAAAACATTGTTTAGTGTACTACACTCATTACAGAGTGAACTGTTCTACTGAGGATTTTTTTACAATTTCTTAGGGAAGTTTGTTCCAGGTAGAACAGTTGTTATATGTGAACAAGTTTTCACAAATAGTAGTGCTGAACCATTTCAATTATAACTTGAAACTTTTTTTTAAAGCATTTGGCTATAATCCACATTGTCACCCCCATTAAATATTTTAAAAACTTCAATGACCTGAACTCGTAGTATACATGTTGAGAGAGAGAGAGAGAGAGAGAGAGAGAGAGAGAGAAGCGGAAGACATCTACAGCCGAAATTGGTGTAACTCACGTTGTATGTATAGACCCTCATTTTGTAGAATACAATTACATATTGTATCAAATTCCTAATACATTTTAAATGTTGGCCATTGTAAGAGTGAGCACTAATGGTTTAGCTAGAATATATAAGACATGAAAACATACGTTGCTGATCACTAACTAGCAGCCAGTGGAGGAAGGGAGAGTTTGGATAGTTTGGGGGTGGAAGGTGGGGTAGACTTAGACACTACTCCCCCCTTCCACCTGCCCAGGGTGGAGAAGGGGAAGGAAGGCCTCACCCCTGAGCAGCTTTTAGTACGCGTGAGTGTACCTCCTTTACTTGTATATATAAGCGGAAGTACGCAGCTTGTTAAGAAATATCATGTCATATTAATTTATTATATATATTTGTGTACATACAATAACGATTTTTATCTATAGTTACTTCAAACACTTGGGAACTGTGAGGCGCAACTTTTGTTAATGTATGCTAAATTAAAATAGGTTTTGTTACTATATTTTTATTTATCAGTAAATTGCACTAACTCAGTACAGTCTATCTTATAACTTTCCTGTTTTCTATATAATATATAATATATATTATATATAGATTTGTTCTGGTCCGGATAGATTTTCTCACTTTTTTTAATATTCATATATCTTTTTGTCACACTATTATCATATAATCTAATGGTGAGCAGTTGTAGGCATAGGATTGTATGCACCCGTAAGCCCCTCCAAGAGATACTTCATTATTCATTGGTTCCGATACAGTTTCCAAGCAGCTCTTGGACAAATGACCACGATTAAACAGTTACTAAGGTGATTAACTGTTATTTACAACCCCTTAACCCGTACAGCCCCAGCGACGCGCCTGGCGCGTCGGCGATGTATGTAACGCACAACCCCAGAGACGCGCCTGGCGCGTCACCCTAATTGCGCCGACCGTAACCTCAGGTGTAGCCACTCAAGAGGGCTCAGATTTGTATGGGAACTGTGTACGTATCCCACGCAACCGTGCCGATGGTTGAAAACTCTCAAATTCCACGTGCGTGCACGTGAGCGCGCAATAACCTGTTTTTTGAGGTAATTGCCTTCAATTTTTTACTCTTGTAAAATACGTTTTCGGGGGCTCTGTAGGACCATTCTTTAAGCTTTTTGAGCGGTTTTTCGTGGTTTTTCCTTCATTCCTAACCCATTCGCTATTGTTTCTGCAATAAAACCATTTTTTGAAAACCGGCCGGGTTCTGGTGAACAAACATTACAAAACTAGCCGGGGCTGGACGGGTTAACTAGTCAATCATGTAAAGTTCACATATAATTTTATCAGCACGTAGGATTATCTCAAATTTTGGAATAGGTCGGATATAATGTGCAAATATAACATGAATGTAATATTCCGACAGGGTTAGGGGTAATTTGTTAATAGTTTGAGCTCCCATATCGGCAATTTCATTATATTTTTATTTTTAATCATCACAACTGCAATGCATTGATTTATCATTATAAATATACATAATTACTTGACTGGCCACAGTCATGGGCCCAATTCATCTAAAATGCTTTAACACCTTACGAGCGGCCTATGCGGTTTATTTATGTGTACCGCACAGCGGGGTGTTTTTAGCCAAAATAGGGCTGTTTACGTGATCATTTTCATGCCTAAATAAGACCCAGAACGTAAAACAAGTACCTATCCCTGAAAGGGCATAAACAGAGCTTTCGAATGACACCATAACGATCCTTGTATGATGGATAGTTTTCTTGCAATAACCGTGCAACGCGAGTGCAAAAAGCAGGTAATTCGGTACTTTCAGTACATAATTGAGTATGTAGCGAGTGAGAGAGGGAGGAGGGAGCTGAGATTTGTGTCAGTAGGTTCGCCGCGGTGGTCTGGAGCAGTCATACGCTCGCTAGTCTCCTGCCACCACTTGTCTCTCTCTCTCAGCCACATTACGTGCTGAAATTGCCACTCGAGTTATGTCGAGCGCCGCCACATAGTCCAGCTTTAGTTAACTCGACTTATGTTGCTCGCCGCTAAATAAGGGTTAAGGTCAACCTAACTAGAAAACTAACCCCTCTCAAAAAAAAAAAAAAAACAAAAAAAAAAAAAATATATATATACAGTATATATATATATATATATATATATAGTTAGTTATATACCGTATATATATTGAAATGACGGGGTTGCTACAGCCAAATGCAAAACCCAGTTGCAGAATTGCCAGCCTGCAACTGGGTCCACCAGCCAAATCCATAACACGGAAACAGGAAACAACGAAGGGACAAGAAAATGCAGGAGCCACCCCTACCGCCAAGAGCCCCTCATTTTCTATGGCACCAAGTAGCAGTTATGAGCATGGGAAACTGTCCCAACCAACCACAGCCCTGCTTTCAAACCATACCAACCAATCACAGGACAGCATCCCCTCCATCCCCAGATATGCAATATGATGAAGCCTCATTTATGCAAGTTGAACACCAGCGACCAGAAGCTTACAGGTATAATTGGACCTGAGCAGGAGTAACAGTTATGCGGGTCCTGTAGATCTAATAACCTCCAGACAAGAATCACAAATAGGCCAGCAATCCACCAGTATGTCTAAGAGTCTGGAAAATGATGTAATCCTTATAAGTAAGATTTCTCCCAGAATAGGGTAAATAAATGCTTTGTATGAAATAAATGTGTTACCTAGTATATAAGTACACCTATAAATATTAACCAGCCATGTCTACTATTAGTATTAAACCTCACAACTTCATCACAACGAATTCACAATACCCCTATTGCCGCGAGACTATGTAAAAGAGAGTCAAGAATTAAGTCAGATATCACTTCAAAGATTTAGTGGAAAAGTATGCAAAACTCTGCGGTACTGTACTCAGCCTGAAAAGGACAGGACAACTAACCACAGCAGAAGCTTGCCCCAGCCCTGCCCCCTGCCAGAGAGAGTGATAGACCTGTGGTGCCCTCTGAAGTCTAGAACCTGAAGTCCTGCTCAAGTGACACCCTACCCTCCTGAAGTGCTGCTCCACGAACCTACGCTCTACGTCGACCAGCCCTGCTCTCTCACTACCCTCCAATCTTACCCTAAGTGTCTCTGTATATTTTGAGTTGTAATTATTGTTGTCGAGGTATAGGTTAAAGAATGTGAATCGTGTAAGCGTGTGATTATAAGTAGATCTGTGCCCAAGATCTTGTATTTGCGTACATGTTAATCCTTCTGAAACTGATAGTAATTCTTGTCTAAGACCTGTGTTCAAGATCCTATATTCATCCTGTTTAAATATCCTATAGAACGTCCTACGCATACGTTATATACTTGTGTTCCTTAATTTCTCACGCCACGCACTCACAGATTTTCCTAATATATGTATTCTGTTATGTATGATACAAGTTGAGGTCGAAGTGTATTTCGTGTCTTGATTCCCCTTCTTAATTCATAACTGATTACCTAGAACCTACGCCCAATTTCATATTTAATTATCTCAGTAGAAGTTGTGAAGTTTATCATTCCCCAAGTCATATATTTTCCAAGTCCCCCAATTTCTCATACGATTACTTAATCGTTGTTGTAATTATTTTATGAACTAGTATTATCGTTCATGCGAGTATTGATGTAGATAATTTTGATCCTTACTGTCTAGGAATTCTAGCATTGCATAGTCTTTTATCTAAATTTTCCATCATCTCCAAAACACCATTTATTAAGGTGAATTCTTAGTAAGACTCTGATAACTCGTTCAGATATCTTGTTAATACCCTTCTGAGTATTTTCATAGTACAAATTCGTCTTGTGCGTCACTTTTAACATAATTAATATTTTGTTAATTATTTCCTTACGCTAAACCATTATAAGCGTTTCTAGGACATCTACTAATTAATCGCATTTGGTTAATTAGACTTTGTCTTTATATACAGTTAGTAAATATTTGTCTTTAATTCATTCGTAATTATATTAATAACATTACATCTGAATTCCTCGACCGAGTTTGTAATTATTGCATACGTTCGATTGAAGTGAATTTACCGTTCAAATCATAAATTACATAATTTGAGTTACATATATAGTAAATTGTGAAAATAAATAAGTAATACCTTACCCCCAGTTTCATTGTAATATCTCTGAGATTAAGTTCATATTTACACAAACAAAAATTGTATTTTCCAACCCCGCAGTAGAGTTCTTGACCTGACACGCTAGCTGATTAAAGGTCGGGTTTACCCGAGAGCGTTTACCTAGCTGAAGCGCGCGCGCCCCACTCGTACATCTCGCTCCCTGCCTGTGTAGTTATTTTAACCCTCAATTCATTCATCCTCTCTTGTTTCGACATTGTACGATTCTCTTTATTGTTGTTTAATTCACGAAAGACACTCGACCCGCATCATTATTATTATTAAGGGTTGATACTATAGGTCACATGTTAATTTAATTGCATATTTCATGTTTGGTTTATTACCAACACTGAAGTAAAATTGAACTCACCTTGGTCTATTCTACTAGCATATATTCACTTCGTTACCTTATAATTCCCATAATTATTAAGGTAATACTATAGTCTGAATTACCCCTATAAACCAAGCCAATAAGTGAAGATAATATTGCTATGCCTTTGAATAAACTTGTGTGTATAATTCACATGTGTGTTGTTATTGAGTTCTGTAGTACCTAGTTGAATACTTATTTGTGATATTAAGAACGTGTTCGGGAAGTTCCTGTTGAGTTTATTTACGGTCTATAAGTCCATATCTGGAGTTTAGTAAAGACTATATCACAAGCTGAAATTACTATAGCCCGACAAAACACTGGCGGAAGCGGTGTCTCAATACGGCTACCAACATGAGTGTTCTTATCTTTAATTTTTGTTTTTTCTGTATTCAATTAGTGTATTTACATAATTAATCATGGCAGCTACTAGGTCTCTTGATATCCCGGCATTTAAGCCTGAGGATTATGACATTTATACCTACCTGGAAATAGTCAAACCGGTCCTGGACATTATGTTCGGAAACGAGGATGCTTCCAAGATCCATACAATTGTGTTGAAATTAGGGAAATATGCAACTAAAGTGTCGGGGTATGTGCACGACAATATGCCTGAGTTAACCTGGGCGCAGTTTGAGGTATATGTAAGAACCGCAATCAATCCAGTTTTGGGACCAACCATAGCTGATAAGATATTCCACGAAGTCAAGTTTACCGGAGACTTGGATGAGACTGTGGAGAAACTGCACCAACTCGCATTGACGGCCTTTCCGGATGAAACGACCGCCCAGAGGAAGAAAACTGAAATACCCCAGGAACGAAAATTCCTGTGAGCAAAACTCCCACACCCAGCGAGATCCCCGGTCCCATTTCCATCCCCGATTTGGACTCTCTCTCTCTTCCACCTCATTCCACATATTATACGTCCATCCAATCACAGTCTTCTAGTATACAAACCACATTTGTGTAGGATCTGTTCCCAACCTATTATGTCCCCTATCCTTTGCATGTTATTATTATTATTGCTTCAGATGAGAGAACATCCCCAACTACGAATCTATATTCGAGAGTTGGAGGTTGAAATGATTATGTTGAGACGATCTATAACTCCTCAGGATAGACGTTACCTGGATTAATATACCATTTATTCTTTGTGTTATTCTTGTGATGATTTCACACCAGCAGCCAATCCCTGACTACAAATCTAAATTTGAGAGTTGGAAAGATAAATGATTATGCTGGGACGATCTAAAATGCCCCAGGAACGAATATAACTCTGACTATCCCCGACTTCGTTTCTTCCCTCCCCCACCTCACTCCACATATTACACGTCTCTTTAATCACAGTCTTCTAGTATGCAAATCACATTTCTTTACTCCTTGACATTCTTGAAGTACCAACTAAGTATGTATTTAATTAGATAACAACCACGCAGGCTAACACTTTCAATGTGTAGGTACAAAGGCGATCTAAAGACACCTTAGATTCCATTGCACAACAAATCAGGTCATGGTTATGTCCACCCTGTATTTAATTATGTAACCACCATGCCCCCCTATTTTATACGACGTAAGCTATAATACCCGCGTCGTGCGCATGTTCACTGTGACTGTTGTAATTATCGTTGCATTTATTTCACGTGCGTTTGGCTACAGCCAAAACTAAATACGACCGCCGCAGAGAGATGCTTGCCGACCTATTGTGATGTTACCCACTCCGTTAGAACCGCATGGCTTGTCCTACAGTGACTCGCTAGGATCGCCAGGGCAGTGGATGTGGCTACAGTTGATGTATTGGTGTGTGCTTTATTTCATATGAAAGCTCGTGTCATGGGCAGTCCAGAAAGTCTCTTTGTTTTCACCCATGTCAAGGCTTTATATATTTAATTGTAAAGTATATGTTTTATCATTAAGTAGTAATGATAGGATTTGAGAGAGAGAGAGAGAGAGAGTAGAACAGAGTGTGGAGAGGCGCGCAGTGTTTTGCTATACTCGATGACGTCATAGCTGGCTGGCCTCGTGGGGATTCGTTGGAGGAGTTTTTACCATGCTTGGTGACGTCATGTTTAGCTAGCTTCTTTAGCATTGGCTAGAGGACTTGTTACCGCTTTTCCTACGCGGTTCGAACTAGTGTTAGTATATATACTGCTCTCTGGCCACTCTCTCCCTCAGATCTGGTTTCTAGAACGCATTCCTCTTATCCCTTTGATACCTGTCCTCCCGCTGCACCTGAGAACCTTTTCCTCGGCCTATCTCTCTCATTTTCCATATCTTTCACCACCTTTTATTAATATTATACCCCCTCTGGTTAACTCTGCATAATCAGCTTCATGATGGCCAGTTGTATTGTGCGTTAAGGTCTTATATAACCCATGTATGTTAGTTGTTAAGATAAGTTGATCACGAAGCATTGGTTGGCATTCATATTGTTCAGTACTGCTTCCTGTAATTATTAGTGTTCTGCTGGATTAGATAATGCTAGACTAGGAGTCTGATACTATAAGGTATTGTTTCCGATGGGTGCTGGCTATAGTTAAAAGCTGCACGACATACCTGAGAACTGGAGTTGATTGGGTAAAATTCTAGTCTGTGTGCCATTGAGAGTAGAGCATGCACGAATGAGGGCTTTTTGCCTATACCATTCTGCACTGTTCTAGGCTCGGTTGTTTGTCTTTGAGGTACGCCAGGAGAACCCTTAATACTTCGGTATTAAGGTTTCTCAAGAGAGCTACCCTTCCCTATAACGTAATATTTGACGCACAGACTTGAGATTTGCACTAGGCTATGCGGCATGCCATGCACACCAGTATCTCGTATCATTGACTCTAGCTAGACTTTATCAGTCATAGTAGACATTAAGTATATTAAACCAATTACTCTTATTATGCATACCCGTTTATGATTACACAAGCATTTCGCAGCCTAGTTTGATGTATTGAGACACAAACGACTTAGGCTCTTTTTGTTGATAGGAATACTGCATTGTCGTGGCGATTATTATTATTGTTGTAGCGTTTAGGATATTCTTGGCTCCGACTGCATTATATGTCCTGCCTTTTTGTGTGCATAGCCTGCACGAGCATTGTTCCGCTGCCTGCCTTTTTGGGTTCCATTTCCGATTCGAGCATCTTGATAGCATTTAACATTTAAAGAAGATTCCTTGTTGGTTTTGAAGGACTTTAGTGCACTTTCTTTCATGCAGGAGTGCCTGACATTATTGATTAAAGTAAAGTAAGCTGTAACTTCCCTTACCACCTTACTTTGCATACCATAACCAAGCACCCTCGGTTATAGGTAGTAATAGGCTGTTTTCACAAAACATTAAGCCTAGAGTAGACGCACATTTATTGAGAGTTTGATAACCTAGTATTGCATATAGAACTCTGGAGAGTATTTGTGTTCTTTGATCACTGGGAATATACATCAGAGGTTGGATCTAGCGCATTCCGTTGTAGCATTTATGCCATTACTAGTCCAATGAATAAGAGCCCTGATATATTTAAACCTCAGTCATAACAAATGGTGACCTTACCTAGGATTTGGTGAACCTACATTTATTAGCAGGGAACATTTGTTGTTTTGGGGAATATTTTGCGGGGATCAGCAAGAATAATTTTTTTTTGCAACATAGTATAGCCCTTGAGTATTTCCGAGAATTTGTGTGTGTATATTGAGGTATAAGAGTTTGGGGTGCTTCTTTTCTGAATATTGAGGTGGGAAATTTTTGTGAGCATCATGTCTTATACCGGATCAGAGGAGAATGGAGACACAGTACGTAATGTCGAAACCTAGGAACAGCAGCATGATGAAAGGGTTAATCAGGTGAACTGTGAGGAGGATGCTAGGATATTTTTGCAATGGCCTGTTACTGCCGAGCGGTTGGAGGGTATGGATCGGTACGGTCTTCAATGCCAGGCCACAGCTATCGGTCATGCGGGTACTAGCAGCATGACCAGGGATAACTTGATAACGTGTGTACTGGGCAGGGTGACTGGTGAGCGAGATGGGTTGAGTGCTCAGAGCCCTTTGGCCATGCTTCCCCTACACTCGACTCCCAGCCATCCCAGTAGTTTGCCGACCCCGAGTACGCTTCCACAGTCGGGTGGTGGCTGGCAGGGTGGGTTACCCCTGGGGGGACCACCGGTAATTTCAAACATTGTAGCACCTTCACCTCCTCCAGGGTTATCTCCAGAATTATTGTTTCAGCTCGAATTAGCTAAGCTTCAGCATCAGCAGCAAATAGAATTAGCCAAGATAGAAGAGAGAAAAACTATCAGTCAGCAGCACATAGAGCTAGCAAGAATCCAAGCTGATTTAGAGTCGACTAGGTACTGTGCCGACATGGACGTAGAGAAGTCGCGAGTGGAGACAACGGGACAGCGACTTGGGGCTGGTAACCGTGCTCATGATCAATCTCTCTCGCACTTATTGAAACTGGTTCCGGTGTTTGATGAGAGTGGGGTAACAGAATTTTTCGCACGCTTTGAGAAGAAGTGCCAGGAACACCAGTGGCCAGAGAATAAGTGGGCAGCACTTGTATCCTCTAGATTAATAGGCAAGGGTCTTAAAGCCTACGATGCGTTACCTTTGGAGTCATGTATTGTGTATGAGGATCTCAAGGAGGCTGTCCTGAGGGCTTACGAACTGCAACCAGAAACGTACCGTTTGAAGTTCCGGGGTGTAACTAAGGGAAGAGATAGCACCTTTTTGGAACACGCCCGGGACTTGTCCGATGCTATGGGGAACTGGCTCCGATCTGAGAAGGTAACAACGTTTGATGGAGTTAAGCAGTTGAAGATGTTGGAGCAGTTCTTTAAGAGCACGGGCGGCCTTTAGTGACCACAGGGGACTCGGTTGTGTGGAGTGGGGGGGTAGAAGACATGAGGTGAGAATTTTGCGTGACACTGGGGCATCGCAAACATTGTTGAGGAATTTCACTGGTAAACCTGTAAATACGGCGCGGGTGGTTGTGGTTCAGGGGGTTCATGCAACAAGGTCATACCCGCTTGTAAGAATGAAGATGGAAGTTGATGGTGTGACTCGTGACCTGGATGTAGGAATTGTGGAGAAGTTACCTGTTGGGGGCGTCGACCTCCTTCTCGGCAACGACTTTGCGGGGCCTATTTCTGAGGCTCTACCCTTAGTCGTTGCCGAGAAGCCGGCCGACGTGAGTAGGGAGGAGCAGGAGTGGGTTGAGAAGTGTCAGGTGCAACCTATGGCGTGTGTTGTCACCAGATCTCTTCGTCCAGGGAGTCACATTCTGGTCAACAGTCTTTAGACAAGCGGAGGAAAGGTACCGAGAAGGTGTTGAAAGTTGATGCGGTTGAGAGTTTAGTATCAACGGACATTCTCGGGGACTCATTATTAGGACCAATTTTCGAGTATGGAGAAGACCCATTAACTGTTAGTAAGAAGGCAGAGGATGGGCTTGAAAAGACGAAGAGACAGCAACGATACACAGAGAGAGAGCAACGGGAGGCTAAATTCAGTGTAGGAGGGGGGCATGAGTTGTTTCGCAAACACTTAGATAAGCTTGCTCCTTCGGACATTCGTAAATTGCAATTAGAAAACCAGGAGGTTCTTGAATGTGGTACCGGTGCTGTCGAGTTGGAGGAGGACAGTGATGCACAGTCGGGAGATTTTTTTTTCATAGATGGCATACTGTACCGGCGATTCCAAGATCCGCAGAGGAATTGGGAGGGATGGTCAGGAGAGGTAGACCAGCTGGTCGTGCCAAGGGTTTGCAGGGAAAGCCTACTTAGGTTGGCCCATGATGTACCACTGGCGGGACATCTGGGTGTCCGTAAGACGGTTGCAGCCTTGGGGAAATTATTTTGGTGGCCTGGTCTGAGAGCACAAGTTGTGTCATGGGTAGCAATGTGTGATGTGTGTCAGAAGGTTGGCAAACCAAATCAGAGCATTCCTAAGGCGCCGTTACACCCCATTCCTGTCAGTGGGCCTCCCTTTAGTAAGGTTATAGTGGATATGGTTGGCCCCCTTCCCCCTACAAGTGCCGGAAACAAGTTTCTCCTGACCATCATGGATGTAGCAACAAGGTACCCTGATGCGTACCCTATGAGAAATGGGTCAGCGAAGACGGTGGTCCGAAACTTGCTAGTGTATTTTTCCTGGTATGGTTACCCGCAGGAGATTCAGTCAGACCAAGGATCCAACTTCACTTCTAACCTCTTTGTTCAAACTATGCAGCAGCATGGGATTGTTACGGTTGTGTCATCTGCGTATCATCCGGAGAGCCAGGGTGTGTTAGAGCGATGGCACTCAACCTTAAAATCTATGCTTCGTTGTTATTGCTTTGGGAATGGGAAAGATTGGGATCTTGGCCTGCCATATGTCTTGTTTGCTGCACGGGAGGTACCTGGGGAAAGTTTGGGATTCAGCCCTAATGAGCTCGTCTTTGGACACCGTGTCAGAGGGCCTCTCCATATGGTTAAAGAAATATGGGAGGGCGCAGAAAAACCTTGTTCTATGCTCAAGTATGTCCTCGACAGTCGAGAACGGATGTTGCGCAGTCTGGAGTTGGCTGGCCGTAATTTGACTAGCTCTCAGGCCCTCATGAAGGACAGGTACGACCTCAAGGTTAAACTCAGGGAGTTTCACGGGGGTCAGGAGGTGTTGATTCTACTGCCCCTTGTAGGTCACCCCTTATCCGCGAAGTACACTGGTCCTTATAGGGTGGTTGAGAAGCTATCGGACCTGGATTACTTGGTAGCCACTCCAGACAGACGTAAGCGCAATCAGTTATGTCACGTTAATCTTATGAAGGAGTATGTGAGGCACCCCCCTGAGCCTCTCACTGTGCCTGTGATGACGTTTAGCAGTCAAGGTGGAGAAGGAGAACGGGACAGTCAAGCTCAGGTGGAGGATAACTGGGATCATCATGTCTCTGCGAACCAGTGGGCGGGGAACACGAACCAGGCGGCTCAGGAAGCGTTGCAACACTTACCTGAGCATCAGCGTGTAGCTGTGGAGCGCCTGTTCGGTTCATACCCCTCTGTTTTCACGGAGCACCCAGGCCTCACTACCCTAGAGGTGCACGACGTGGACGTAGGAGACCACCCCCCTTTCAAGTCAGTTCCCTATAGGGTGCCCCCTATTAAACTGCCGGCCCTCCGGGCGGAGTTGGAGTATATGTTAACAAGGGGGCTGATTGAGAAGGGGGTGGTGAAGTGGACATCTCCCGTCACGCTGCAACCAAAACCGGATGGTAAGGTGCGATTCTGCGTAGACTACAGACGGTTAAACGGTTTGACGGCCACCAACCCATACCCTCTTCCTCGGGTCGACGACTGTGTGGACAAGATAGGCAATGCAAAGTACCTAACCAAGGTGGACTTGGTTAAGGGATACTGGCAGGTGCCCTTGTCCGAACGAGCGAAAGAGGTATGTGGTTTTGTGGTGGATGGTGCTACCTACCGCTGTAACGTGATGCCTTATGGCCTAAAGAACGCACCCGCTACCTTTCAGAGTTTGATGAATGATATAACGGCAGACATTCCTAATTGCACAGTATACCTCGACGATGTTATTATCTATGACAACAGCTTTAAGAGTCATTGTGAGCACGTAGAACTCCTGTTCAAGAGGCTTAGTGAGGCTGGCTTGGTGGTCAACCTGGCAAAGTGTGATTTCGTGCGGGCATCCGTGCAGTACCTTGGGTTCATGGTGGGGTTGGGTCAGGTGTGCCCCCCACAGAACAAGATAGCTGCGATTGATCACTTTCCCCGGCCGGCCACCAAGAAGCAGATCATGAGGTTCTTAGGTATGATCGGATACTACAAACGCTTCATTAAGGGGTATTCTACCGTGCTAGCACCTCTGACAGATCTTTTAGCGAAGGATAAGAAATTCAAATGGGCGCCTGAGTGTGAGAAGGCGTTTAGCATAGTAAAACACCTGTTGTGCACTCACCCGATCCTCAGGGCCCCTGACTTTAGCCTACCTTTCCAACTAGCAACGGATGCTAGTGGTGTGGGGGCTGGTGCCATCCTTATGCAAAAGGACGATGATGGGCTGGAACATCCTGTTAGTTTCTACTCGAAGAAGTTCAATTCAGCCCAAAAGAACTACTCTGTTGTCGAGAAAGAGCTGCTGGCAATTGTACTTGCACTGAGGCATTTCGAGGTCTATGTTCCAGCCTATGGTCTAGTTGTTGTAATTTACACAGATCATCACCCTCTCAAGTTTTTGAACCAGTTTCACAATCGGAATATGAGGCTGACCAGGTGGTCGCTAATGTTACAGGAATATAACCTGGACATACGCCATATTGCCGGTTGTGACAACGTGATTGCAGATTGTCTTTCGAGGGTAGATGATCCTGGGTAGATTAACACACGGGTAGCCTCCTGCTTTAGTTTGAATAGTATTTTGCGCTTGGTGCTTGTTGGCTCACAGTTGTAGCCCAGCGTATTGGGTCGTAAAGCAGGAGTTGAGCGTTTGGTATAGAAGAAAAAACTAGGCTTGCCCCTATAGTGCAGCCGAAATAAACAAATTAAAAACATAAAAATCAAATAAAAACTCTTTCTTTGATAGTCGAATTTTTTCAGTATGTTATAGCAGTAATTCTGAGTTGCACTCCTCTCAGAATGCAGGGCTAGAGAAGCTCGCTCTTGAGGAGCATAACTACATATGATTTAACCTATTGTGTTGGGGAGGGTTATAATTTTGTAAAATGTTTTGTTGAGAACTATGCCAGATATTTTACTGCCGCTGGGTGATGGGAAGTAGAGATATAGCATGGGTTCTAACAATCAGATTTTTTGTGAGCCTTGGGCCTCTTGAGAAAAATCTTGGGGGGGGGTGACGTTAACCACTCCGTTAGAACCGTTAGAACCGCATGGCTTGTCCTACAGTGACTCGCTAGGATCGCCAGGGCAGTGGATGTGGCTACAGTTGATATATTGTTGTGTGCTTTATTTCATATGAAAGCTCGTGTCATGGGCAGTCCAGAAAGGCTCTTTATTTTCACCCATGTCAAGGCTTTATATATTTAATTGCAAAGTATATGTTTTATCATTAAGTAGTAATGATAGGATTTGAGAGAGAGAGAGAGAGTAGAACAGAGTGTGGGGAGGCGTGCAGTGTTTTGCTATACTCGATGACGTCATAGCTGGCTGGCCTCGTGGGGATTCGTTGGAGGAGTTTTTACCATGCTTGGTGACGTCATGTTTAGCTAGCTTCTTTAGCATTGGCTAGAGGACTTGTTACCGTTTTTTCTACGCGGTTCGAACTAGTGCTAGTATATATACTGCTCTCTGGCCACTCTCTCCCTCAGATCTGGTTTCTAGAACGCATCCCTCTTATCCCTTTGATACCTGTCCCCTTACCTGCACCTGAGAACCTTTCCTCTGCCTATCTCTCTCATTTTCCATATCTTTCATCACCTTTTATTAATATTATACCCCCTCTGGTTAACTCTGCATAATCAGCTTCATGCTGGCCAGTTGTATTGTGCGTTAAGGTCTTATATAACCCATGTATGTTAGTTGTTAAGATAAGTTGATCACGAAGCATTGGTTGGCATTCATATTGTTCAGTACTGCTTCCTGTAATTATTAGTGTTCTGCTGGATTAGATAATGCTAGACTAGGAGTCTGATACTATAAGGTATTGTTTCCGATGGGTGCTGGCTATAGTTAAAAGCTGCACGACATACCTGAGAACTGGAGTTGATTGGGTAAATTCTAGTCTGTGTGCCATTGAGAGTAGAGCATGCACGAATGAGGGCTTTTTGCCTATACCATTCTGCACTGTTCTAGGCTCGGTTGTTTGTCTTTGAGGTACGCCAGGAGAACGCTTAATACTTCGGTATTAAGGTTTCTCAAGAGAGCTACCCTTCCCTATAACGTAATATTTGACGCACAGACTTGAGATTTGCACTAGGCTATGCGGCATGCCATGCGCACCAGTATCTCGTATCATTGACTCTAGCTAGACTTTATCAGTCATAGTAGACATTAAGTATATTAAACCAATTACTCTTATTATGCATACCCGTTTATGATTACACAAGCATTTCGCAGCCTAGTTTGATGTATTGAGACACAAACGACTTAGGCTCTTTTTGTTGATAGGAATACTGCATTGTCGTGGCGATTATTATTATTGTTGTAGCGTTTAGGATATTCTTGGCTCCGACTGCATTATATGTCCTGCCTTTTTGTGTGCATAGCCTGCACGAGCATTGTTCCGCTGCCTGCCTTTTTGGGTTCCATTTCCGATTCGAGCATCTTGATAGCATCTAACATTTAATGAAGATTCCTTGTTGGTGTTGAAGGACTTTAGTGCACTTTCTTTCATGCAGGAGTGCCTGACATTTATTGATTAAAGTAACGTACGCTGTAACTTCCCTTACCACCTTACTTTGCATACCATAACCAAGCACCCTCGGTTATAGGTAGTAATAGGCTGTTTCACATAACATTAAGCCTAGAGTAGACGCACATTTATTGAGAGTTTGATAACCTAGTATTGCATATAGAACTCTGGAGAGTATTTGTGTTCTTTGTTCACTGGGAATATACATCAGAGGTTGGATCTAGCACTTTCCGTTGTAGCATTTATGCCATTACTAGTCCAATGAATAAGAGCCCTGATATATTTAAACCTCAGTCGTAACACTATGAACAACATAACTGCATTCCATGTATTATTGTATTACTTTATATATATATGTTTAACTATGACAACCACCTAAGAGAGAGACAAAAGGGAAGACACCTTTATCTCTCTACATTACGACGGTATAGGTAGGTAACCCCATGCCCAGTTATTGTATTGATTTACCTCTATTGAATTATATATGTTTAATTATGGTCAATCTGCATGCGACCATCTCAAGAGAGAGATGCAGTATCCCTCTGCATTACCAATATATATATATATATATGGACCCCCATGCTCAGTTGTTCCCTTTTCTAGTAACTAAAGTATGTAAAATACAGCAGAAACAGACAGACAGACAGACACTCACCCAAAACAGCAAAAGGAGCGGACGGCCCCGCCTCGCCGCGATAATCCCTGAACCAAGGTCACCTTGTCCAGTCCCGGAGGATTACCCTCTCAACAAACTGCGGGGACAACCCACCCCAAGATGGCCGACCACAGACGTCAACCTCCAACCCCCCCGGATTGTATATTCCCAACCCTTCTAGTATTAACCTCCTTATATCAACCTACCAAACCCGAGGAGTAATTCCGATATTGAATTATGCAATTACCCTAGGCGACCCCATAACTCACTGGGGGCCCATATGATTTGTATTGTTGTTTCCTTTGTTAACATACTAACCCCATAATGCTGACTAACCCACTAACACTAACCTAAGTATTTTTTTCGTTCCCCCTTCTAACCACTACATATCCATAACCTCACGTGGTATGTTCTACGGACCATTGAATTACGTAACCCATTATGCATGTTTTCTTTTCCATTTTCTTCACCCCCCTTCTACACATCTCGTCAGACACCACCTTCTAGTACAGAGTACACATTGCTCTATCTCCTTTCCCTTTTTGTAACCAAGCGACGTATAAGCTATGTCAGACTTAGATGATGACCTCACTCACACGACGAAGCGACAATTCCTTGCGTTGTGTTTGTTTCAGGTACGTGACCACCAGAGTCTATCAACGTGATATAATGATAACTGCACCACCACCCTGATTACGCATGTCCTGCCCTTCTCTTGGATCATTATCTCTGTTTATATTTCCCTCTCTCTCTCTCTCTCTCTCTCTCTTTCGCCTCGCCAATATATTTCTATCTTAGTATTTTCCAGCCTGAACTAGATTTGGCTGACCACAACAAACCAATTAACTCGAAGGCCAGGCCGCCGAGCCATGTCAGGTCACGGAGAGACTTCCACCTGCTCCCCCCCCCCCCCCCCCCCACCCCCCCGGACACAAAGAACCACCAGAGGAACTCTGGTTAGCAACCACGTATACACACGTGCGGGTACGTCTGAGTGTATTTCATTACTTGTCATTTCATTATCCAAGGACTACAGGTAACAAGAGAGCTATCCATTCCCCCCCACTCATTCCCATCCTTAAAAGTAACTTAATTATAAAAGTCGGACAATTAGCCAGCTGGCCTTCACAGGCGGGTACTCCGCCCCCCAGCCTCCACGATAAACAACCAACAAAGGGGCCTCTTGCCAACACCCCTTCCATTACTTATTCTTATATGCCCGGTGTATAGACTAACACTGTTATCTAATCCAGGGCACTGGAAATGAGGAGCCAATTACCCAGACAATGACTCCACAGCAACCCCATACACAGCCACCACCCCAAAGGGTAAAAGGACCACCCCTAGCAAAGGCAACATCCCGACTCCAGCGTTCCCCGCACCTCCACCATCTTGCCAACTTGAAGAGCCTGTTAGCCCCAGCCCCAAAAATTGTGCATTCACCTCCTCTTCACTCCCTGAAGTAAGCCCCCCCGTAAGGCTCCTCCTAGAAAGCGAAAACTCCCCTGTCACTTGACTGAACAGCCCAGAAATGACAAACCCATCAACCACCAGCCCAGGAAACACCGGGCAGCCCTGCTATATAAACCCTGAGAAGAGAAGAGCTAGGTAAGTGCAAATATCGCTTCTGATGAACGGCAACCGCTCTCTGACTGAAGACTATTTTAACTCACCACTCAAGATTACCTATGGACGAGCGGCACCCCGAAGTCTGTGATAAAATCAGTGACATTGATATATATATTCTTTTGGATCTTTATTAATCGTGGCAACCCACCGGTTAATATAGAGACCTTTTACTAATACATATATCTACCCCAAATAAGTGATTAAAAACTCATTGTTGGTATCACCTCTTCCACTTGAGTTTTATAACCATTTATATAGAGTACAACCAGAACTACATATCCATAACTGATTATTTCTGGCCACCCAGAATTTAATATAGTTATTTTCATTAAGTGTCTTATCTAACCTAATAGAACTATTGAAAGACGAAGGCATCCCTACCTTTCAATACTTTATTATTTTAGACATCTAACTTGTACTTAACTCACAGAGATCTAGGATAGAAAGATCTTTTGTGTTAGAAGGGTCTATGCGAGACACTCTTAGGAGCGCTTAGCAAGAATAGATCCTTGGCACATTTCGTCTGTGGCACCCCACAGAAATTGTGACTAAAAGGGTAAAACTGCCTGAGTTCTTTGAACCTCTCATATGGATTAGAGACAGTTAAGAAGAGTCCTTGAGTAGGCTCTCCTTACGTTAGTCCGATGGGGTGCTAATCCGGCCTCAGCCTTTTTTTTTTTTTTTTTTTTAAGAGACAATGAACGGAGGAAGGAAAAACACAGATAAAACAAAAAGGTCCATGTGCCTAAAGGCATCCTCCATTCATAAAATGTTTGTAACAACTGGATTTAAACATTTGTTGATTGTAAGTTTGTGGAAAGCAATTCGAGGGAAGTGAATTCCAAAGAGTAGTAGCTCTGGGGATAAATGAATTCTGATAAGCAGAAGTTCTGCATTGTGGAGGAGAAAGTGTAAATTCATGGGCGCTCTCAGCTGCCCTAGTTCTACGGGGAAAGATGTGGAGAGGCGGCCACAATTGAAGCAAGTTCCTCGGAACAATTGCTGTGAAAATATCTGTAGGAATAATGCAAGGGATGCAACGTTTCTTCGTATGGCTAATGTAGGAAGGTCCTGTGTGATTGCAGGGTTATTGATTAATCTAATAGCTTTATTTGAATTTTGTCCAACTGCCTCAATGCAACCACTCCACTTCCACCCACACAGAGGTGAACAGTAATCCATCTGAGGAGCGCACATGACTTTATATATTACGGCCAACTGCTCGTCAGTGAGAATTCTCGAACTCTGTACAGGAGTCCCAGTTTTTTAGAGGCATTCTTAGCATTGCTTCTAACATAATGTGTCCAGCTCAAGTTCGTAGGTAATGTTAGACCGAGAAAGGCAGTACTAGGGGAAGTGGGAATATGTTACATCATTAAAAAATATATGGGAGTTCAGTGAGATTCTGTCGGTTAGAAAAATTGAATGTACTTGGTTTTCTGTGCATTAAAGGAAACTAGATTCTCTTGTCCCCATTCATTAATTCTAGAAAGGTCCCGGTTCAGAGAAATTGCAGTGTTTATTTTTGAATTATAAGAATCGGGTTGGGTGAAAGGAGAATTGGTAAATGTGAAGGAACTGTGGAGTGTTGAGTCATCTGCGTAGGGGAATGTATTGGATTATGAGTGGTAGATATGAGATCATTGATATGAATGAGGAACAGAGTTGGGGCCAAAAATGATCCCTGGGGAACACCAGCATTTATTGAGTGAAATTGAGAATAAAGGCCATCTACCATTACACGTATTTTTCTGTTATGAAGATAAGAAGAAATTAGTGGAACTAATGATGCAAGGCCGTAGTGTGACATCTTCGACAATAAGGATTGATGCCAGACTCTATCAAATGCCTTTGATATACAGTATCCAGTGCTATTGTATGTGTTTCACCATGTTGGTCTGTAGCTTGGTTGATTTGATGCGTAAGAAGGCAAAGAATGTCTGCAGTTGATCGACATCGTCTAAAACCATATTGCCTATCACTGATTAATTTATTATTCTCCAGATGCTTAATTATGTGATTATTTAATATTATTTCAAAAACTTTGCCAAGAGTGGAAGTTATAGCTATTGGTCTGTAGTTTGATGGATCTGAAGAGGCACCTTTTTTAGGAACTGGATGGATGTTTGCTTCTTTCCAGGGTACTGGGAAGCATGAGGTATGAGTACACAGATGGAAAAAAAAAATTTTGCCAATACAGGAGAGAGCACCAGGAGCAATTCTTAAGTACTATTGGAGGAATTTCATCTGGACCAGGAGCCTTATCTACTGAGAGATTCTGCAAAATAGTTTTGACATGTCTGGTGTGGATCTTAAGTGAGGGAATTTCAGGTGAATTAAAATTAAGTACAGGGACATCTTGATTTATTTCATCTAAGGTTGAGTTGGTGGAGAAAATATCTGCAAGAAGGTTAGCTTTACCTCGTGGGTCACTTACAAGATTGCCAGTCGGAGATTTTAATGGTGGAATGGATGAAGCAGTAGTGAAGTTGGATAAAGTTGGATAAAGCATAACATTAAAAATCCTAGCCCCGACAGTACCTTAACGGAACTTCATCAACGGTTGATGGCCCATCTGTAACTTCTCCACACAACTGGACCCCCTGGACGGCCCCGGAGCAGCCGAGAAGCCCTCGACGACATCAGATCGAGATTCTAAGAAGATAACCCAACAGTGCACTATTAACTATCATTGTATCAGTGCGGAGATACTGTATCACCAGATCGTTGTATTTACCTATGATCATTTTGAAGTTCTTTGCTAACCGTGACGAGTGTTTCAAGTTCGATCCCTGTTCATGGGCCGAGAATTCGTACCAGTAAAAGTTATTAAGAGATAATTACTGCGACAATTTTACCCTCAGCCACTTAACGAGTTCTTCCTAATTTGGATATTATGGTATAGATATTGATATTCTGAGATCCCAAAAGCTTGCGGGATAGGTCGTAAAGTGAATTAATCTCCGTGACGAATTCCAACACATGCATTAACAGTCAAAAAGTATACAATTCTAGTTGTCTGTTTACTCTACCAGATCTTGTGAAGTTGAAACCTGACGTTAGCCCAAAATCTAAATAAGATAACTAAGCCTCAGGCATAATCAATGAACCTTACTAGATACTATGAGAACTTAACCAGTGCCTCTCGAGTGACTTTCTTCTCATCGTGTATCTTGTCTTTATCTCAGAAGAATAATACCTGAGTGTTGAAAGTGGCAGTCCACGCTCCATCCAGATCCACGATTGTGCTAGGAGAATAGCAAGACCAAGCTTGATACTGAATCTATTGCTCCTACCTATGTTTTCCACAGTGAATTGATTCTTTTTCTATACCAGCGAGTGTGTTAATTCAATAAAGCTGTATTACAAACCAAATTCCGAAATTATATTTATGTGTTCTATTGATTCCTTATATGTATGTACATGAAACCTGATATTCCAGTCTTGTAGAACTCACCCAAGCAATCGTTAATCCTGTATAAAATCAGGGCATAACAAAAACAATCTTCAAAACCTTGGTGAGAATCCTGCCTGACCCCGTGGCCGATCATTTCTCCATAATAGAGCCAACCAACTATGATGCAGATCTGCCTGTGATCAGAAGAATCATGGCATTGAGGAAGTCCAGAGAGCCGGCTAACAAAATTGCTGCGATAAGTAGAGCCACTACCCATCCCTCTACTAACCCAGTACTCAGCAGTCGCCCAGTAGCTCCTCGGCCAGCAGACAAAGCTGAGGACTGGGCCCGAATCCGGCCAGCAGACTGGAAACCCTGCTCCGGGCCCTGCATGATCTGGTCCCTCAATAGATCCTTCAATGAACTCACGAGAAAGAGGACAAGGACTCCAAGTTGGTGGGTGCAAATCCCACGGATCAAGCCAAAGCAGATCTCTACCATTATTGACGACGGGACGGCGGAATTGAAGAAGGAGAGGAAGAAGGAGAACTCGACACATATCAGCCTGAAACCTTAAAACCAGAGTCACTGGATTTTTAGGCGGCCCCCCCAAACAAATCGTTGTGACCATGGCGGGGGCTCATGATAATACATCGGAAAATGGTCCTTCGGTGTACAAGAAAATCACCCTAAATGGGGTGGAAGTTCGACTTCTTCTAGATACGTCACTGACCTGCGCACCAGGCGGGAGGGAACGTCGAAGTCTTCGCCGTCGTCGTCAAAGTCTTCGCCGTCGTCGTCGAAGTCTTCGCCGTCGTAAGTGGAAAAGTGGAAGTAGGTGAGAGAAAAGAGAATACAAGCAAAAATATGACTGGCAAAATACATTCATAAGTGAACTGAAATAATGCAGGGAGAGAATGTGGAATTCGCAGATGGTTTTCAATATTTATGTATTCCAAATACACACACACACACACACACACACACATACACAGATACCTCAGACCACACATACCTTGCAGTCCCAACTAGGTAGTCCGGTGTAACCTTATGGGTCGGGATATGCCCACAAGGAAAGTTATTATAGAGTATAGAAAGACATTAGCTTGGAAGGGAAATAACACAGCCTACTGATTAATTCATATTAATCCAATCTTCATCAGATGATCGTCCAGTCTGTTCTTAAACGTATCAATTGAATTACTGTGACCACCTCCAGAGAGAGGTCTACTGGTAAGAGGAGGTATTTAATTTCCCCACTTTCACCCTTCCTCTAAACCCCCCTTTCCCTCTCCCTCCACCCCAGTCTGTTGTGGAGCCACCCTGTCGTCACAGATAGCAGGAGAAAGAAAAAAAACTACGCCTACGCTGGCGGAGGTATGTGCTCTACCGATCGCCTCCTCAATGGGATAACTTCTTCCTTGGTGCATATCCTATCTGCCCAGCAACTTTCGTGAACATCGGTAGAGATTTCCTGTTTACAGACAAACATAAATACAAACGAGGGTAAAATTCGACCAATACAAGTGACTCTCTCTCTCTCTCTCTCTCTCTCTCTTATGGGATAGCTGACTGTTCATATTTACTGCTAGCTGAAAGAAAGCATCAATTGTTAGAATAATTGGGAATTCGTATCGTCCTGACCTGAAGTTTATATTTTCGTCTCCGTTTGTTTGTCTGTTTGTCTGTAAACAAGATATCTCACAAAAATTTGAACCTACTTCAATTTAGGAGGCGATCATGATCATATCCTAGAACCCAGATTCAGAAATCAGAAGAATATTTAGGTCTATAATATTAATGGTAAAGAACCAGCCAGTATAGACGAAGGTATAATTATGCGCTATACCAAGTGCCCCTCTAGTTTACTTATATATCCTGTAAACCAACACTATACCTAGCATATCCTAATCCGACCTATCTAACCTAGCATATGCTGTGGAGACGGGCTGGTCTATCAGAATGTGAGTTGATCATTCTCTGCCATACCCATAGCTTACTCTGACTGTTCCCTTTACTTTATATTTCCTAGATATCATGTGACGGCGTCTTTTCCGTGGATTGACCTCCCTACTGCCAACCTCGATGGCAGACTGGGAGCCAATGCGTCAGATTTTTCCTTTGCCCCTCAACATTCCCTTCATAATTGTTGAGGGGCACAGGGCCTTGGGTGGGGCTTTGGTGTCCCGGGTGTGTCCATGCCCTCCTCGGCTCCTCGCCTAGAAGCGGCTTCGGTCACCAGGGCTTTCTTAGTGGTAAGCAGGGAGGGTTCTGTGGGGGCGCTCGGTTATGGCCTTGGCCTTGCTCGGGACCTTGGGGCTGCTCGGTCAGACAGCCTGGGGAACAACAACAACAACCTAGCATATACCTTGCCTTAAGGCATGGTTCACTTATATTTGCTCGTTTATGTATTTTATTTTTCATAATGTTATTAGTTTCCTCCCTAGACCTCCATCAAGCTTAAAAAACACTCCCCCAAGACATGCCTTCAAGATAAATTTGCACATTTGTCGATAGAAAAATGTTCCGTCTGAAGGCCGGTTCCTCTTAAATTACAAGCTCGCATTCGCTCGCCTGGAAAAATCGACAACTAAATAATACGAACAGTCATAGAAATGGGGCGAAAGGTCTTAAAATCGCCAAACTAATGGGCTGAACGTCTTATAATCAGAAAACTAATGGGGCTAAACATGAGAATGAAGGGGGACCAGAAAAATGGCCCATCTCCCCTTAACCTCGTATAATTTAGCCGAGTAGTCCTATTGTAAACAGATTAGGTTCTCTGAGGTAAGATAATCATAGGATAGGTTTAAGAAAGACTCAGTAGAACTATTAACACATTTATGTAATTTAGGTGGTCGCCATGTTGTAAGGATAAACCTTCTATGAAGCAGAATACATTATACGGATAAAGGATAAGGACTTATTGATATAAGGGAATATTAAATAGAAATACACGAAAAATATATGAGATAATGGAATTGAATTAAAGAATAATGACGAAATACGGTAGAAACTCTTATAACTCTTATATCGAAGGCCTTCGATATGTCTAGCGCAATAGAAAAGGTCTCACCGAAGTCCCGAAAGGAGGATAACCAGGAGTTAGTAAGATATGAAAAAAGATCTCCAGTAGAGCGACCCTTAAGGAAGCCATACTGGCGACCTGAAGTATATTATGAGAAGAGAAATGCTTAAGAAATTTTGAAGTAAGAATAGTTTCAAAAACTTTAGAGATGAGAGCAATAGGATGATAGTTGGAGGGTTGAGCCACCCATTTTTGGGACAAGTTGAACGAGAGCAAACTTCCAGCAAGAAGGGAAGATGTTAGAGGAGAGACAGAGACAAAAGAGTTTGCCTAAGCAGGAAGTCAGCACGGAAGAACAGTTTTTGAGTACAACAGAAGGAACACCATCCGGACCGTACGCCTTCTTAGTAATAAGCCCAGAGAGTGTAGCAAGTACATCTTTAGAAGAGATTAGGATAATAGGCATAAGTAGGAGAGAGGGGGATGGAGAGGGAGAAATAGTACCGGAATCACCCAAAGTGGAGCTTTCAGCGAAAGTTTGAGCGAAGAGCTCAGCTTTGTCAGAGGAAGAAGTGATAGTTGTGTCATCAGAGTGGAAAAGGAGAGGGAAAGACGAGGAAGAAAAATTGTTGGAAAGGTTTTGGGCTAGATGCCAGAAAGCTTGGAAAGAGCTAGAGTTGGATAGTTGTTGTTGTTGTTGTTCCCCAAGCTGCCTGGCCGAACAGCCCCAAGGCCCCGAGCAATTCCAAGGCCATAACCGAGTGCCCCCACAGAACCCTCCCCGCCGACCACAATAATGCCTGGGTGACTGAAGCCACTCCATGGCGGGGAGCTAAGGAGGGTGCGGAAACGCCCGGGAAACCAGGGGCACCCAGGGCCCTGTGCCCCTCAGCAATTATGAAGAGAAAGTTGAGGGGCAAGGGAAAAATGTGATGCTTTGGCTTCCAATCTTGGTAGATTGGGAGGTCAATCCACGGAAGAGACGCCGTCACTTGAGATCTAGAAAATATATAAGTTAAAGGAACAGTCAGAGTAAGCTATGGGTATGGCAGAGATTGCTCAGCTCTCACTCTGATAGACCAGCCCATCACCACATGACTAGAACCCAATCCTCTCAGCATCAGCTAGGAAAGGCAATAGAAAGCCGCCTTTGGCGGGGGGATAGCTCCCCTATTTCAACCCCTTTCGGGGTTGGGCACCCGCCATAAGCCATAAGAGTTGGATAGTTCAGTGCATTTATTATTGATGAAAGAGTGTTTGGCAAGATGAAGAACAGATTTGGCTTGATTCCGTTCAGAAACATAGGAAGAATGAGATACTTGAGTTTGAAGGTGTCAGTATGATTTGAATGCTTCCTCCTTATTGCGGACAGCAGTAGAACAAGCGTGAGTAAATTAAGATTTGTTTACATTAGTCTGAGATGAAGAAAATGGAATTTATGCCCCTATGGCCGATAGGATTACCTCGGTAATGCGTTCAGCACTTTCCGAGGGTCATCGGCCATGGAAGCAAAAATCATTCCATGGGAAAATAAAGAAGTACTGCTGGAGAGCCTCCCAGTCGGCAGCACCAAAGTGCCACAAGCGCCCCCGGCTAGGAGGATCAGGTGGCCGAACTGGAGAGATAGGACAGGTGACAGAAATAAGTTTATGGTCGGAGGAGCCCAAAAGAGAGAAAGGATTTACAGTATAAGAAGAAGGGTTAGAATTAGAAACGAGTCAAGAATGTTGGGCCGATCTCCGAGGCGATCCGGGATACGGGTAGGTTGCTGAACCAACTGCTCTAGGTCATTTAGGATAGAAAAGACGTAGGTTTGTTCACCAGGTTGGCCAGTAGAATGAGAGGAGAGCCATCGGCGGTGGTGAACGTTGAAATCTCCTAAGATGGAGATTTCAGAGAAAGGAGAAATGGATAGAATGTGTTCCACTTTAGAGTTTAGATAAGAATCTGGGAAAGTTGGTAGAGTTAGGGGAAAGATAGTCTATCTATCTATCTACTGTATTGCCTGATGCCGTGATCCCCAGAGGGGTGGCTATGTACGAAACGCGCCGATGCATCTCTGTCCCCAGTCAGTCAAAGTCCCTCCTCCCAACCACACTGCCTTCATTCATATACTTTTCTACTCCATCCTTCCACCTCTCTCTCGGTTTAACTGTCCCTCTCTGTCCTTCCACCTCGCTCTCGTACACCCTCTTAGTCATTCTCTCACTTCCTATACATTCCATATGGCTGAACCATCTCAAGGTGTTCCTTTTCACACTTTCCAGCACATCTACCTCCACACCATACGTCCCTCTTATTTCCTTATTCATCTGTCTATCCCTCCATGTAACTCTGCACGCACTTCTGAAGTAACTCATTTCCACCCCTCTCACTTTTGGTCTGAGTCTCTCCACCAACGTCCATGCTTCGCTTCCGTAAGTCAATGTCGGGATTACCACACTGACATGCAAGGACTTCTTCACTTCCATGCTGACCACCCTATTTCTTGTTACTGCTTTCAGCGATCCTACAACCCTATTCCCCTGTTGCACCCTCTCCCGCACTTCTTCATCCATACTCCCATCTTTACTCAGCACATTGCCCAGATACTTAATGAGCTGACAAACTCCATAGCCTGACCGTTCAACTTCACCTCACACTCTGTGGCTTCACCCTTTTTCGGAGACCATAACCTTGCTCTTCCCCGCACAGAATAGCACAGAAATATTTAGTATGACAATGACAGGAAAGTTAGAGCCATAAAGTTGATAATTCGGAGGCGTCAAAATCGGGATCACGAGAGCAAGTGACTTTGTTGTGCACGTATGCACAAGATCCGCCTTTGGCTTTGAAACTAGGATATAGAAAGTAGAAGGATACAGAGAAGGGACTGCTGGCAGTTGCTTCCGACACCTGAGTTTCATACCCACTAAATATGTCCGCTCTGGCTGGGATGGAAGCCAGGTCAAGCAGATTCACACGTGAACATGTTTGCCACTCGACTGCCGCGGCTCCCGTGTTGAATGAAATTATCCAGCACTAGCCTCAATAAAATGCATGATTGTAGCCAACACAAATAAGGGTGAACCACGGTCGGGAGGTTCATGGTCGATGCATGAACTATTAACACGCATTTTATAGTTGATTGTTGTTACAGGAATGAATGGATGAAGTTTGTTAGGAAGAACATGTGAAGGTATTTGTAACCTTTTAATTGACAAACCTGGAAGGTCATCATCCCCGATATTGTGAAGAGATTTTGTTGTGGAAGTGTATATGATCTGAGGTGAAGCCAGTGATATTGAGGTCTGGTGAATGGATGCCGAGTGTTGTTCCGAATGTTAAAGTGCTTGCTTTTGGCAGGTGTTTATTATATTCATTCTCTCTCTGTCATTATTGTACCCTTTCTAATGTCCCTTGCTAATCCTCCCTACCTATTTAACGGGAATGAATAATTGGCTATTGACTGTGTTGATATAGGTTAAGTGCACACACAACATATATAACATAAGAACATAAGAAAATGGGAGTCTGCAGAAAGCCGATTGGCCTAAGCAAGGCAGATCCCTGTCCCACACAACCCCAATTCAATTACAAAGCCCAATTATAGGCTTCACACTCTAATACCCTGAGGATCATCTTACCAAAACGGTTAGAGATTAACGCAGGATTATGGAGGTCTGCAGAGCGCTGATTGGCCCAACCCGGCTGATCCCCCTTCACACCCAACCCTTCTCGTCCATATGCTTATCTAATTTTATCTTAAAGCTCCCTACAGTTTTAGATCCCACTATAGCACTTGGTAGTCCATTCCACCCATCTACAACTCTGTTACCAAACCAATACTTGCCTATATCTTTTCTGAAACGAAATTTATCTAATTTGAAACCATTGGTACGAGTTCTTTCGCTATCACTGAGCTTTAGTACATTTGCCATGTCCCCTTTGTTAATCCCACTAACCCACTTGAACACCTCTATCATATCCCCTCTAACTCTGCGTCTCTCTAACGAATGTAAACCTAATTTCTTCAACCTTTCTTCATACGAAAGATTTCTAATATTATGGATCATTTTTGTCATTCTACGCTGTACTCTCTCCAATGAATCTATGTCCATTCTGTAATAAGGACACCAAAATTGGACAGCATAATCCATGTGGGGTCTCACTAATGACAAGTAAAGTTTTAAGATAACATCAGCAGTTCTGTTACTCACACTCCTAGAGATGAACCCGAGAATCCTGTTTGCCTTATTACGAACGCTTATACACTGTTTTCTAGGCTTCAAATCATTGCTAACAAACACACCTAGATCTTTCTCGCAGTCTGAATTTTCTAATTCTAAATTAGCTAGTTTATATTTAACATTTGTTTGCATCTTCCCTATCTTTAATACCTTGCATTTGTCAATGTTAAACTTCATCTGCCAATTTACTGACCATTCATGTAAGGTATCTAGATCCCTTTGGAGGCACTCTATATCGCTATCTGAATCAATTGATCTCCCTATTTTAGTATCGTCTGCGAATTTACTTATCCTACTAGTTATACCTAAATCTAGGTCATTTATGTATATAAGAAACAACAGGGGACCTAATACCGATCCCTGGGGTATATACAGAGTGTACACATGCCTTAATCATATTGCAACATACACACATGTACTTTCAGGGCAATACTATCATAGTTTAATATCCCATGATAATATACCGTACTCTGTAGTATCGGCAGCGTTGCACCAAATATATCCGGCACCGCTGCACATGTTTTCATCAGTAACATCCGGTCGGCACTCAGCATAGCAGTGCCATCCCAGCTCTGTATATCTTTGGCTAATAAGAACCTATAAACTTATCTCTGGACTTTTATTCTACATCCTTGTGCAAGAAAGGATTATCAAGGTTGTTGTAGCTTCACATGACAACCATACAGACTGTCTGACTGCCTGTTACACTTTCTGTTGTAATATTAGCATGATCAGTGGTGCTGTCTACATACATACATACATAAAATGTTAAGACTGAGTGCTCCACACATTCGTGCAGTTTCAGTCTCTTTTCCCAATGGCGGCGTTCCAGGCAACCCTGTTAAGGGCTGCTTCACTGGTCAAGTTTTCGATTCGAGATCGTCACGTATAGTCTGATCCCAGGTCTTGTTCGATCCACCCATTGGTGCAGCTCCCTCCACAATTACAGACCTGCATCTTTTCACCCAATTTTGTTCATCCATTCTCTCCACATGCCCATACCATCCCAGTCTACTTGTAAGCATCTCTTCGCTAATACTCTTTATACCTAAGCATCTCCTCATCATTAGTTATTCTATCCTGCAGTTTGGCCCCACACATTCATCTCACCATTCTCATCTTATTACATTCCATTCTGTTGACATCCTCCACTTTAACGGCCCATGTTTCTGAGGCATACCCCATTGTACTTCTAACACATGAGGCATACACCTTTCCCTTCAGGGGGAGAGGCATTCTTTTCATGGTCAGAATTGGCAGCAGCTCTCTGAACGTCCCCCAGCCACATCTAATTCTAGCGACAGTGGTAATCTCGGCCGCACCACCGTCAGAGATGGTATCTCCTAGGTAAGAAAACTTGTCCACCAGCTCCAATGACTAATTTCCAAAATTCACAGCCACAGGATCATCATTTAACACAAGCTCGCCCTTGCACATTACGCACTCAAATTTCTTAATTTCTGACTCATCCTTCGGCAGTGGTCCTTTTATTCTACTACAGCGTTTACTCTCATGGTGCATCCAACATCGACAGCCTGTTTCAGGTGATTTACTTGTGTGACTGTAATTATTTGTAATTAATAATTACAAAAAGACGAGACATTGAACATGGTCGCATGAGTCAATCAGCTAGAATTATTGACATCTACTGTAGGTGAGCCGTTCTCACCTCAGCGTCGCTAAAACAGAGTATAGTGATCCAACATCTGCCATCACTCACAGTGCACTCGGTTTATGAATACGCATATATATATATATATATATATATATATATATATATATATATATATTAATAATAATATAAGGTGACAGTTTCTTATTAAACTTATACGTTTTACTGCACATAATATATAATTACCCTTTCATAGATTTAATCATGTAATATTAAACATTAACTTAGTTATATCGGCATTTAAACCACACACACATATGCAGCTGCCACGCGGATGAGGTTGCGGCCATCCCCTTTATACCGAGTATTGATATAATTATAGTCTCTTAAGGCCTAGCGTGGTTGTATATCAGTATATCTTAAATAGTTCCTACGCATGTTTTTCTCTTCCAGACGCCAATAGGTACAAGTCATTACATGATTGGTTGTCAAAATATCAGTGGACAAATCTTTTTCATGAGCTACCCTGGCAACCTGTAGCGCGCCGAGTTAGTTGCGAAAGATAATCATTGGTAGAAAGTGAGGTCCCTCTGACTCCTGCCAAGCCAAGATTCCTACGCAGAGAAAGAGAGAGTGAGATGGCTATAGCCATAACATATATTGATATGCGCGAGCATACGTGAAACATTAGTGTTTATTGAAAAACAAGTGAGTGTGTGTGTGTGTGTGTGTGTGTGTGTGCGTGTTTCTTTGAAAGACCATATTAGCATTCTTGATTAAAAAGTTTCCCAGAATAATAATTATTGTAATATGGGAAACCATACTATTCAGTTTTTAGTAAAGAAGGGAGAGAAGGAGAAATTAATAAACATTCCATGCTCCTCCTAAATTCATGAACACGCGATACAGCTAATTCGTTCAAGGTACTGGGTTAGATATATATATTGTGAAAAAAATGTAATGGTAAGGATAGACATAGGTTCTATATGTTATAATTGGAGTGATGAGTATTTCATGGGAGTCGGGCAAACCTCATACCCCTAGGTATGAGACAGAGAGGAATGAGGAGCCCCAAAACAAATGGTGCAAATTGACAAAACGGGCCAGCCCGGGACCTCAATCCAAATTAAGAGACCAACATTAACCACAAGAAGAGCAAATGCACATCAGCTAAGTAAAATACTAATCTATAATCTATCTATCTATCTATCTATCTATCTATTGCCGGACGCCTTACTCCCCTTACGTGGGTGGCCATACACAGAATGCCCCCAAGCGGACCTATTCCCTGTGAGAGGGACAACCCGAGCCAGTTTAGTGAAGGACTTACAGGTTTGACCACTCGGATTTGTATAAGGTTGTCTCCCCTAGATGAGTTGCCGACCAAGGCTAACGAGTCCCATCCACCCGGATCTATAATGTGGATATATATTGATAGATAGATAGATAAATAAATAGATATACATAGATAGATAAATAGATAGATATATCGATATATACTGTAGTGTGAGTGAAAGAGTGAGAAAGAGCTGTCTTACTAAACAGACAGTGAATCTAGCAATCCATACAAATTGGTTTGCAAACAATGATATAACAAACAAATATTTCTTAAAGGTAGATTTCACAAAAAAAGCTGATTACATCGTAATTAATATAATAAGATATAACGGTAAACAAAAACCTGGTGAAATAATCACGTAACCATTCCTACACGATACCCCCCCCCCCCCATTTACTCCATACCTTTCCATCCCAGCAAATCTAACGACGCCATCTATGAGACATAATATGCAACAGATTCACGGTGGGGAGACTGAGCGATCTTTCTAGTATCAGAGCAAAAAACTCCCAGCGAAATTACCATTAGGTGGCCCAGCGGGAAAGGTGACCGACTGTACTGTACCTAAAGGGTCATTGTAAGCAGATTTTCTTTAAAGTAACGCACTGCTATCTTTCCCATTTTTTGTATTTTATTGTATGTAAGCAATACACACTTATTTTGTTATATGATTCTTTTTCTCTACCTATAAGGGATTTGTAGGTGGTGATATTGTCACGAATGTGACAGTCTTGAGATATCAGGCATATCGTCAATGATGGAAGGGCCACTAATAAATTATAGGTTTGATCCCCGGAGGGGAGAAGAGAAAACCTAATATTTAGTAGTGACCCCGAAATCATTGACGATGTAGGGCCCTCCTAACCATCCCCTTCCCATTCGTTAATGTCTTGTTTAGTCTTGATATAGCATTGAAGGAGGAATGGCAACGTTTGGTTCACCGTCTGGGATAGAATCCACAACAAAGACATCCACAGGATGGAAAGCTGTAATATAACAAAATTAAGCTTATTTTTTTTTTTTTTTTTTTTTACTAAGTTTTTTCGTAGTGAGTACCCAATCATAAAGACGATTCCATAAGAGAATTCGCGTTACACTTATGATGAGGAACTCTTTCTCCCTGCGGCGGGGTTTTCAAATACGCTGACCGCGGGTACTTGAAAGAGGACTATTATACTAATAGGCATATCGTCAATGATTTCGGGGCCACTACTAAATATTAGGTTTTCTTTTCTCCCCTCCGGGGATCAAACCTATAATATAGCTAATAATAGCCAGAATAAAAGAAAAGTAATTCTATATTGAAAGTGTTAAGTGCCAAGATAACCCTCAAAAACTGTAGACAACATAGAATTATTACTGAATATAAACACCATGTGAGGAGGAGCACTTTATTGACAACTACTCGCAGATAGCTTCTTCAGGTCACGGTCAGATTGCCAGCATTATTACTATCAAGAAAAAAGGACATGTTAAACTTTCCATCAAGTCATTTAACCCAGAGACTGCAACCAGACTCTTAAGAGGTTCAACTGGGTGAATGCAGCCAGACTCTTAAAGATCCAAAGCCTAAGAAAAAACTTTTAAAACACAACAGTGGCACTCAAAACAAAGCAATTTGTGATTAGGTGAGATAATTCCCCTCCATTACTTGCTACCACTCTTACATGTACATGTGTCGCCCCCCCTTCACCTCCTACCCCTCCCCCCCTTTCCCCCCCTTCTCAATTATCCGGTAATTTCCCTAATATTCCCAATATTTATTGAATATTTTTGTGCGAGGACGGCTGGGAGAGAGTGGGGAGGATGGAGTGTTTCTTCGACCCTCTAAGCCAGTCTGAGAGCTCTCCTTCTCTCTCGATCAGTACCATGCGAAACAGGAGAGAGTGAGGGTGCTTCTCTCTCACCGGTCAAGGTCAGATTACGACCGTGGGGCTAAAATATACAATTTTTACCAGCCAATTTCTGTTACCACTTGTTTTATTGTTTTCCAATGTTCATATGTTCATATTAAAAGTAAAATTGGCACATATGGATAAGTATTAATTTTATATGTGGAAAATTTACGATTTTTGTCAGGAATGAATCCAAACACCTTCGCATGACGGGCACTTTCAAATGCAAAAGCTGCACAGCTTATGAGTTAAGGAAAGATTTTCACTTAAGTTTTTTTTTTTCGAACCACCTCCTCCCTCATGTTTAGCCCCATTGGCTTTGAAATTTTAAGATGTTCGCTCCATTAGTTTGCCGTTTCTAAGAACTTTAGCCAGATTTCTGTCAATTTTAAGACCTTTCGTGCCATTTAGGTGTCTTTTTTCCTGGCGAGCGAAAGCGAGCCTGTAACGGCCATTGGCCGCAACATTTTCTACCGAAAAATGTTCAAATTTATATCTTGGGGGTATTTGTTAAAGCTTGCTGGGGGTCTAGTAAGTAAACTAAAAACCTCCCCTTAATCTTTGACATATCCTTTCAAAGTGCAAATTCCTCAATCTCTAGAGGTCCTTCCTAAGATGAAACTAGTAACTGGATTACAAAAATGTACTAATATTCATCAACCGATAGAGGAAAGTCAATGGCTTATCATACAACACTTATCCCCTTCTGTACCGGCGACGTCTTTGTTAGTAAATTTCAGCTCCATTTAGAAGATTTTATGTAGCTTAGGAAGGATATTTGGCTGCTCAAGGGATTATTTGAGATAGTCTGTCGCCGTTTAACGGGTAGACGACTCCTTCATAAGCTGCATAACATCGTCTAATAGTTGCCAGTGTCATGAAGACGTCGACGGTACTCTGTGGGATAATATTTAAAATAAAATTAGAAAAATAAGTTGTGTATTGGCATGTATACACCAAAGTGTCATTAAAAATATCAGTTCCGTTTATATTATAACCTTTTGCATCTTAAGGGGGGAATTTTTTGGACCCACTTCTCCCTCATGTTTAGCCCTATTACTTTTGAGATTTTTAAGACGTTCACCCCATTAGTCTAGTGGTTTTAAGACTTTCCACCCCATTTCTTTGTCACTTTTTAAGAGTTTTTCGAGCCATTTAAGGGGTAATGTTTCCTGGCGAGCGAAAGGGAGCCTATAATGTAAGAAAAACCGACCTTTGGACTAAAGGAGGTTTGACTGTTTTTTTTTGTTTTTTTTTTAAGCGTGGAGGTATAGGGAGCAAACACAAATCTCCTCGGACTGGACAATTTAGTCTAGACGATAACTAGATCTGACAATATATCAAAACAAAACTTTTTGGGGTTTTTCTTTTAGGAGCTATGCACCCAAGTTGGTTAATATGTTTGTACTTTGAAAGATTTTCAGTTATGAAAAAAAACCTAAACATTATAAAAGCTACTGTTTGCATGCATGATGATCTGCAACTAATTTTGTAAACCTTATACATTAAACATTTAATTTTCAAATTTCGTCAAGAAGAAAATACGGCATACTTTTATTATTTCTCGAGTTTTGATAAGGAAAACCTCGGGTAGTTTTTTTTGGTAAGCGGAGCATAGTTATCATTCATTTTATGTGGACCCAGTATCTTGTGTATATTGAAGGTGGTTGTTTGTTGTTGCTGTTCCCCAGGCTGCCTGGCCAAACAGCCCCAAGGCCCCGAGCAAGGTCAAGGCCATAACCGAGCGCCCCCACAGAACCCTCCCTGCCTACCACAATAAAGCCTGGGTGACCGAAGCCAATCCATGGCGGGGAGCTGAGGAGGGTGCGGAAACGCCCGAGAAACCAAAGCCCCACCCAGGGCCCTGTGCCCCTCAGCAATAATGAAGAGAAAGTTGAGGGGCAAAGGAAAAATGTGACGCTTTGGCTTCCAATCTGCCAACCTCTAGGTTGGCAGATTGGGAGGTCAATCCACGGAAGAGACGCCGTCACTTGAGATCTAGAAAATATATAAGTAACAGGAACAGTCAGAGTAAGCTACGGGTAAGGCAGAGATCGCTCAGTTCTCACTCTGATAGACCAGCCCATCACCACTGACCAGCCCATCACCATTGAAGGTGGTTATGTTGGGTGGTTGTCTGAAGCGAATGATAGATTCCCTTACGGAGTCAGTACAAAGTAAAATATTTTAACCCCTTCAGTAACAGCGAAGTCTTTTTTTATTTGGTTTTATCTACATTTAGAAGATTTTATAAAGCTTAGGAAGGATATATGGTAGCTAAAAGGATTAATTGAGATTAATTGACTATAATTTGTAGATGTCCTTCCTAAGTTGAATGAAATCGTCTATTAGTTACCATAATATAGTAAAAACAACATCACCGGTACAGAAATGGTTAAAAACTATGTATTTATTCGTCATCGCTCTTGTAGTTCTTCCTTTTCTTGCGCAGGTTCCAACTCTCATGGCTGGAGGATCATCTCTTGGGGATGTCGTCTGATCGTGCATCACTTTCCTCTGAATGACATATGTCCTCATCGGATTGTATGTCATTGACATCCTCCGGGTTAAGGCACATCAACCTCAGCCACTCCCAGAACTGTTCAAATCCCTCCATCAATGCCTTCATCCCCACTGCTGCATCATGGGAGAGTAATAATTAGAACCACAGTTTAAGGGGAGATGGGTAATTTTTCTGCTCCCCCTTCTTTCTCATATTTAGAGCCATTAGTTTTTATATTTTAAGACGTTTGGCCCATTAGTTTGTCGATCAGTTACTGTCCAGTATTCATATAATAGTTAGCCATTAAAATAGGTTTTCTTTGAAAGACATTGAAAAAAATATATATATGAAGGGTAACTGGTTGTGGGGAGATTGTAGGCACCAATCGATCAGGGCTAGACCCAGGTGAGGTTATAGGCATGTGATAAAGAGTCGCTGGAACTCCTGTTTCACTTGCTTGGCCTCTCTTACTGATTTTCTTTGTGCCTCATTTACACTGAGAGCAATCCAGCTAGCTCTCACAAACACCTCCTCCTCCTATCCACTTCACTACACTAAACATGCACACCACACTTCATTCTTCCACACCAAAATTAAAAAAAAAAAAAATGATGAATTGTAGCCCAGCCTCGGAGTCCCCAGGGGGGGGGACCATAAATGCCCCCTCACCCGACCGACCATCCCCTGACGACCCCACACAATTACCTGGACCTCGGCCTGTTACTCTTTCTATTAATTTCTGCAACATTCGCGGACTTTCCTCTAACTTTCACTCTGTTGAGCACCATCTCTCCTCCTACAAACCTGATCTTCTCTTCCTCACCGAAACTCAGGTGTCTGTAGCAACATCCAGCAACCCCTTCTCTGTATCCTCCTACTTTCTCTATCCTAGTTTCAAAGCCAAAGGCGGATGTTGTGCATATGTGCACAACAAACTCACTTGCTCTCGTGTTCCCGATTTCGACTCCTCTGAATTCTCAACTTTATGGCTCAAACTTTCCTGTCATTCTCTTACTAAATATTTCTGTGCTGTCTATCTTTCCCCTAACTCTACCAACTTTCCCAAATTCTTTGACTATCTAAACTCTACAGTGGAACACATTCTATCCATTTCTCCTTTCTCAGAAATCTCCATCTTAGGAGATTTCAACGTTCACCACCGCCATTGGCTCTCCTCTCACACTACTGATCCACCTGGTGAACAAGCCTACGTCTTTTCTATCCTAAATGACCTAGAGCAGTTAGTTCAGCAACCCACCCGTATCCCGGATCGCATCGGAGATCGGCCCAACATTCTTGACCTGTTTCTAACTTCTAACCCTTCTTCTTATACTGTCGATCTTTTCTCTCCTTTGGGCTCCTCCGACCATAAACTTATCTCTGTCACCTGTCCTATCTCTCCAGTACAGCCACCCGATCCTCCTAGCCGGCGGCGCTTGTGGCACTTTGGCGCTGCCGACTGGGAGGCTCTTCGGCAGTACTTCTTTGATTTCCCATGGAATGATTTCTGCTTCCATGGTCGAGGACCCTCGGAGAGTGCTGAACGCATTACCGAGGTAATCCTATCGGGCATGGAAGCATACATTCCATTCTCTTTCTCTCAGACTAATGCTAAAAAATCTTGGTTTACTCACGCCTGTTCTACTGCTGTCCGCAATAAGGAGGAAGCATTCAAACGGTACCGACGCCTTAAAACTCAAGACTCTCATTCTTCATATGTTTCTGCCCGGAATCAAGCCAAATCTGTTCTTCGACTTGCCAAACACTCTTTCATCAATAATAAATGCACTGAACTATCCAACTCTAGCTCTTCCCAAGCTTTCTGGCATCTAGCCAAAAACCTCTCCAACAATTTCTCTTCCTCGTCTTTCCCTCCCCTTTCCCACTCTGATGGCACAACCATCACTTCTTCCTCTGACAAAGCTAAACTCTTCGCTCAAACTTTTGCTAGAAACTCCACCTTGGATGATTCCGGTGCTATTCCTCCCTCTCCGCCCTCCTCTCTCTTACTTATGCCTAATATCCTAATCTCTTCTAAAGATGTACTTTCTACCCTCTCTGGGCTTAACACTAATAAGGCGTACGGTCCGGACGGTGTTCCTCCTGTTGTTCTCAAAAACTGTGCTTCCGTGCTGACTCCCTGCCTAGGCAAACTCTTTCGTCTCTGTCTATCCTCTAACGTCTTCCCTTCATGCTGGAAGTTTGCTCACATTCAACCTGTCCCAAAGAAGGGTGACCGCTCTCAACCCTCCAACTATCGTCCAATTGCTCTTATCTCTTGTCTTTCTAAAGTTTTTGAAACTATTCTTGCTTCCAAATTTCTTAAGCATTTCTCTTCTCATAATCTGCTCTCAGATCGCCAGTATGGCTTCCTTAAGGGTCGCTCTACTGGTGATCTTCTTTCATATCTTACTAACTCTTGGTCATCCTCCTTTCGGGACTTCGGTGAGACTTTTTCTATTGCACTAGACATATCGAAAGCCTTCGATAGAGTCTGGCATAAATCTTTAATTTCTAAACTACCCTCCTTCGGTTTCTATCCCTCCATCTGTGCCTTTGTCTCTAATTTCCTTTCCGGCCGTTCCATAGCCGCGGTTGTGGACGGCCATTGTTCACTTCCTCACTCTATAAACTCCGGTGTTCCTCAGGGCTCTGTCCTATCTCCTATTCTCTTTCTAATTTTTATAAATGATCTCCTTAACTGTACCTTAATTCCCATCCATTCATACGCAGACGACTCAACCTTGCACTACTCCATTAGTTTTTCAGAACGCCCCAGCCAGCAATCCCTCAACGACAAACGTAATGAAGCCATAGAACTCTTAAATTCTGATCTAAATACTATTTCCAATTGGGGCAGAGAAAACCTTGTTAACTTTAATGCTTCCAAAACCCAATTTCTCCATCTATCTACCCGTCAGGATCTCCCAGCGGACTATCCCTTATTCTTCAACAATACAAAAATCAACCCTTCATCTTCTCTCAATATTCTTGGTGTCTCTTTTTCTTCTGCTCTCATTTGGAAGGACCATATTACCAGTCTTGCTAAGGCAGCATCCCAGAAGCTGGGTGTGCTCAACCGCCTTAGGGGGTTCTTTTCCCCTGCACAGCTTCTTGCTCTGTACAGGGGCATAGTGCGCCCTTGTATTGAGTATTGTTCACATGTGTGGGGAGGTTCCTCTCACACTGCTCTCCTAAACAAAGTTGAAAGGAAGGCCTTTCGTATCATTAACTCCCGTCCACTCACCAACTCTCTGCAATCTCTCTCTCTCCGCCGCAATGTTGCATCTCTCTCGCTATTCTATCGCTACTATAATAATCAGTGTTCCTCAGAGCTATCCCAGTGCATACCACCTCCTTTACGTAGGGCACGTGGTACCCGTCTTGCAACTCAATCCCACCCCTACTCTGTGCAACTCTCCCACCCAAGAGTGAAACGTTACTCTCAAACTTTCTTCTACTCAACAGCTGAGCTCTGGAACACTCTCCCAGAATCAGTCTTTCCCTCTTCCTATGACTTAAATTGCTTCAAACTCCGTGTGTCCAGGCATTTTGGCTCGAACGTCCCTTGATTTTGGCCCTGTCACTCTTTCAACTATGGGGGAGGCACTCGCTATAGGCAGTTATGCCTTTTGCCTCCCTCAATCACATAGAAAAAAAAAAAAAAAAAAAAAAAAAAAAAAACTAAAATATTTCTCCAATAATATTTTCCACAAATAATTATTTATAGCCATAGATATAGCCTATGTCTAAGGCTAAATATTAACAGAAATTATTGTTACAGATAATTTCTTATATATAATTATGGGTGAAGTTTTTGCTTATACAAGCACTACAACTAATTACACTAATGTATATATTATGCACGACTAGGACGCAAGATTCATTCATCCTCGCACAACTTCAACAGATAAACGTATAGGCATAGCGCTCTCAAGTATTCTTAGGTAAAAGACATTAATTTCAAAAGAATACTGTGTATTGCATTACTTGTTAATAACCAGGGATCAATACATATATAGTACACTTGATAATATATTGTAATCAAGCTATAGTTAAGCAAACATAGGCCCAATCGCCTCTGCATTAGGTTGCTGGATTTTAGCTCCTTAACATACCTCGCAAAATGGTGCGAAGGAACATCAAGCTGTACCGGTACCCCAATGAAATGAAATGTTTGGAAGCATTGGCCAAAATTGGAACAGAATGGATTCATATGCTCGTTGATACAGGTTCTTTTGGCACATTTCTTTCACTAGACATTATTAAGAAGTGTGGATGGTTGAAAGACGTGAGGGCTAAGCCTGATGATTGGGATTGTCCTGGCTTAGTAGGTGCAATAAATAATAAGGAGATAATGCTAGAAGGTGTCAAAGATGATTGTCCAGTATATGTTAAGCCGTTTATCTATGTTATGTCGACCGTGGAATCTCCTATTTTGGGCTGTGATGTATTAATTCCACATAGCGCCATAATTCTCGACATGGATAAATCTGATCCATATATGTCATTGCAACTTGTGGACATTTCTGAAGCAAAGGTACCAAAGATGCCCGAGTACACATCAGTGGAAGTAAATGGCAGAGGTGGGCGCGCTCCGGTGGGACCGGTAATGCGTCAGCGCTCCGCGCTCATCAGACATAAGGTAATGCGGCAGCGCTCACACGCTCCTTTTGTCAGCAGACCCGATGCGCTTCCTGCTCCGCGCTCCTGCGCTCCGCGCTCCCAATTTAAGTTTACTTTGCGTTAGCAAAAGCCAAAAAAAAAAAAATAACAAGTTAGCAACTGTAACACTGTCAGTCTGTCACTATCATAGTATCACTGTATCACAGTTCACTAACACCGTGGGTAACACCGTACGAACGGTACGATGACTGTACACGATAATGACGTTCTTGTACCTGTTGTTGACAGGAAAAATCACCTCCGGAGCGCCAGAAAGGAGCGCGAATTTCTAGCTGCGCTCCCCGCCTGCACTCCGATTTCAGAATTTTGCCGCTCCTCGCTCCGCGCTCCTCTATATTGGTAATGCGCACCGGATCGCAGAGCGCAGAGCACCAAATGGCGCGCACTGCCCACCTCTGGTAAATGGCGAGAACATGATGGCTATGATAGATACTGGCAGCACAGATTGTTTTATGCCAGGTCACCTTGCTGAGCAGTGCCCAGTCGATATTAAGGATCTGGATGAGCCAGTTCAAGCTGTTCGCATTTATGAGACGGCGTATCTCACACAATATTGTAGTGATGTTACCATCTCAGTAGGTGAGTGTGAGTCCCAGTGTAAAATCTTTGTTGATGAGGAGGATGAATACACCTATATCCTGGTAGGAATGACTTTGTTGGAACATTGTCCAAGGCTAGCTGTCACTTAGGATGGTATCTTCCTCGGCCCTGCACGTTCCAACCCAAAGCCTTCTCCTGAGCAGCACGCTTCCCCAGAAGAAGTCTCAGCGTGTCTCCAAGCGTAAACATTGTTACGACCTGGAACTCGGGTACACAAGGGCTCTCAATCAGGATTCGAGTACGGCTCGTTGCCACAACGGAAACACACGATCCCAACCCCTGAGTACTGACAGCCGAACAAAAAACACCAATACCCTCCAGAGTTCAATCTGCTATAACGGGGTATACAAGAACTCGGTACTAGTGTTCAACAACAGACTAATAAAGAGACAGGAATTATCTAGTCTGGTCAACAATCAAACAATGAAGTAAGAAACAACAACACCAAAGAATAGTGTTGGCCGAAGCCGAAGTAATCCACCCTTGACTAAGAACTTAAGAAGTCCTCCACCCTCTACTTCGGATCGGCACTATTACGTTACGTTAATTAATAGTCCTTAAGCATCGAGCAAGGAATCTTCTGAAAAAGTTAGATGCTTCTCGGATGCTCGTAAGAAGTACGTATCGGATTTTGAACAGTAATTCAATAAGCAAAAACACTGGCAATTAAATACTATTAAAGGTTTAAATTGGCATAAGAATAATTAAAAGAATATGCAATAGTAAATGGCAAACATTAAAAAGAAGTACTCCGCAAATGCAACGGCAATAGCCTACTCGGATTGTGCTCGTGGGCCACTAATCACTAACGCAGCCAAGCGTGCAACACATGAAATCAATAGTGCATAAACAATATCATACATAAGGAAAGCTTCAATACTATTCTGTATCTACTAATCGAGTAAAGTCTAGCTGGGGTACTGTGGGCAAAAGGTAGCAGTGACTGAGCAAAAACGGCTCGTAGCCTAGCGAAGTCCTCACAACTGTTTAAAGTATTACGTTAAAACTGACAAGTGCACTTTGAGAAATCCAGATCCCTTGTATCTGGTTTTCTCCCGGCTCCTTGACAAAGTAAAAACAAACTGTTAATAAAATACAGGGTGGTTAGGCTCTTGCCCTCACGCACTGTAAATTATTAACTCAACACAGTCAGCCGCGAAGACAACCTAAGCTTCACTGAACCGAAACGAGTATGCAGGTTTATCGCTTAACCACTGCATCAAACAACAACTCGTAACACAGAAAAGCCTTACCCCAGTCTAGCATTACCTAGACCAGCAGAAAACAGGAATAATAATAATAACACACAGGGAAATGCATATACAAGTGCAACAAACATAAATCAATCCTATTCTAAGTTAACCCTTCCAAAATAGGCTATCTAATAGGCATGTATCTCGTGAGAACTCAAGTGATAATACGTTGGCTGACTAGCTCTGCACCAACGGGACCATGGAAGTTAAAAAGGGTAGGGAAAAGAGGAGATAAGAATGTAAGGTAGTAGAGAAAGTTCACATCAGTCAGAAGAATATATATAGTTAGCAAGGGAAATGAGAAGTCGCTCTGCCTAAAGAGTTCTGATGAAAAAATGGCTAGACTTCCCTTTTATACCCGGCCCTCTAGTGAGCCCAACGTGAACTACTAAGGACCGCCCACTGACAATCATTACGTAATTTCTCTCTCTCCTCTGGGATAGACAAAGGCTTCCCTAGCACTGAGGGGAGGGGGGAGGGGGGAGTGCTAGTGAGTTAGGCCCACCTCCCGCATGGCGCACCCACTGACCCCCAACTGTGGCTGCTGCTTCTCCCATCATTACAAATAAGTTTTACACACAATACTTATAACTAATGATATAAAATAGAACTCGTTGACTCAGATGAAAACAAAATACATATTCATATTACTTATAGTACAACGGCTCACATGAACTAAGTTAGGAAACTCTACATAGACTACAGCCAAAGTTCCTGCCCTGACGATCCTAGCGAGAGTGGGGCATGACTAGGCATTCTGTACAGCATGCTCACACTGGACATGCGTCACACCTCCCCCAAGATTTTACTTGCTCAACCCTGAGCTAAAATCTGACAAACACAGAACCTCATCAAGCCCCTCACACCCAGCGACCGCATGGCACTAAAACAAAGCTGAGTTTATCACCAAAACACATCTTATTATTAAAAAAAAAAAAATCACATTTTATAACTCCTCCCAACAATAGCAAAAAGACACAATATCATGCTCCCAGAGCGAGCTTACAGCAGCTCAGCCGTTTGATAGTTCGTGGACTACTCAAACTCTATAGGCTATGACAAACTTATACGATTATCTATATCAAAAGAAAGAGTTTTATATGATTTTTATATTTTAATATGTTTTTCCCGGCTGCACTATAAGGGCAGCCTATTTTCCTCCACTCAAACCCACACACCTGTGATAGCCTACGACTGATCATCCACCCTTGATAAACAATCCGCGATCACATTGTCACATCCAGCAATATGACGGATGTCCAGGTTATACTCCTGCAACATCAAAGACCACCTGGTCAGTCTCATATTGCGATTGTGAAATTGATTCAGGAATCTCAAAGGGTGATGATCAGTGTAGATAACCACGACTGGGCCATAGGCTGGAACATACACCTCGAAGTGCCTGAGCGACAGCACAATCGCCAGTAATTCCTTTTCTATTGTAGAATAGTTCTTTTGTGCAGCATTGAACTTCTTAGAAAAGAAACTTACTGGGTGTTCCACACCTTCATTGTCGGTCTGTAGCAAGACGGCACCAGCCCCTACACCACTAGCATCTGTTGCCAGCTGAAAAGGCCTGTTAAAGTCTGGGGTCCTGAGTATCGGGTGAGTACATAGCAAATGTTTCACCAAAGTGAAAGCCTTTTCACACTCAGGTGCCCACAAACACTTTTTGTCTTTAGATAACAAATCTGTGAGAGGTGCCAACACCGTTGAGTAACCTTTTATGAAGCGTCTGTAGTAGCCTATCATACCCAAGAATCTCATAATCTGCTTCTTGGTTGTTGGGTGCGGAAATTTATTGATAGCCTGTACCTTGTTCTGAGGAGGGCACACCTGTCCCCTTCCCACTACAAACCCAAGGTACTGCACAGTGGCTTTTACGAAGTCACACTTTGCCAAATTTACTACCAGACCTGCTTCACTAAGTTTCCGGAACAAGGTCTCAAGGTGCTCACAATGGCTCTCAAAGTCGTCATCATAAATGATTACATCGTCCAAATATACGGTGCAATTTGGAATGTCCTTTACAATTTCATTCATCAGGTTCTGAAACGTTGCTGGTGCATTCTTAAGTCCGTAAGGCATAACATTGCACCGGTAGGTACTCCTGTCCACAACAAAACCACATACCTCTTTAGCACGCTCGGACAAAGGTACTTGCCAGTAACCTTTTACTAAATCTACTTTAAACAAAAAACGAGCATTACCAATTTTGTCAACACTATCATCAACCCGAGGAAGAGGATATGGGTTAGTTGGAGTCAAACCGTTTAACCTACGGAAATCAATACAAAAGCGTACTTTGCCATCTGGCTTAGGCTGCAGTGTTACGGGGGAAGTCCACTTAACTGTGCCTTTCTCTATCAACCCTCTACCGAGCATATACTCCAACTCATCCCTCAGAGCTGGTAGTTTTATGGGGGCACACGGTACGGGATTGACTTAAAGGGTAGATGGTCCCCCACGTCAACATCATGCATAGCCTGAGTAGTGAGGCCTGGGTGTTCAGCAAGAACTAGAACTAGGGCAGCTGAGAGCGCCCATGAATTTACACTTTCTCCTCCACAATGCAGAACTTCTGCTTATCAGAATTCATTTATCCCCAGAGCTACTACTCTTTGGAATTCACTTCCCTCGAATTGCTTTCCACAAACTTACAATCAACAAATGTTTAAATCCAGTTGTTACAAACATTTTATGAATGGAGGATGCCTTTAGGCACATGGACCTTTTTGTTTTATCTGTGTTTTTCCTTCCTCCGTTCATTGTCTCTTTAAAAAAAAAAAAAAAAAAATACAGTGGGGTATGAACCGAACAACTGACGGATAGCATCAAACTGCGGCTCAGGCAAATGAGCTATAGCCTCGTCAGCCCTTAGGCTCGAGGTCCCCGCCCACTGATCCGCTGAAACATGTTGATCCCAGCTATCCTCCTCTGAAGCTTGACTGTCCCCCTCTCCTTCTCCACCACGGCCGCAACAAACCAACACAGGGACAGTGAGAGGCTCAGAGGGGCGCCTCACATACTCTTTAATAAGGTTCACGTGACATAACTGGTTCTTTTTCCTCCTGTCTGGAGTGGCAACAAGGTAATCTAAGTCTGAAATTTGTTCTACAATTTTATAAGGTCCAGTGTACTTCGCAGAGAGGGGGTTACCAACCAAAGGCAAAAAAATTAATACCTCTTGTCCTACAGTGAACTTCCGGAGCCTCACTTTGCGATCATACCTGTCCTTCATCAAAGCTTGTGATTCTGTCAAATTTCTACCTGCCATCTCCAGACTCTTAAGCATGCGCTCACGGCTTTCAAGCACACACTTTAATAATGGACAAGGCTGCACAGTCCCCTCCCAAATTTCTTTCAGCATGTTAAGGGGGCCCCTGACACGGTGTCCAAAAATCAGCTCGTTTGGACTAAATCCCAGGCTATCACCAGGTACCTCCCGAGCAGCAAACAGCACATAAGGCAATCCAAGATCCCAATCCATACCGTTGTCAGCACAATAACACCTGAGCATGCTTTTAAGTGTAGCATGCCACCGCTCAAGCACCCCTTGACTCTCAGGGTGATACGCTGACGATACTACTGCTCGTATCCCATGCTGTTGCATTGTTTGCTTGAACATGTTGGAGGTGAAATTAGATCCCTGATCAGACTGAATCTCCTCTGGGTACCCGTACCTTGAGAAGTACCACAACAAGTTACTGACTACCGTCTTAGCTATTCCATTTTTCATAGGGTATGCATCGGGGTATCTAGTGGCAACATCCATTATGGTTAACAAAAATTTATTTCCAGCCTTAGTGGGAGGGAGTGGACCAACCATGTCAACAATAATTTTACTAAAGGGTGGCCCAATCACAGGAATAGGGTGTAACGGAGCCTTAGGAATAACTTGGTTCGGTTTCCCGACACGTTGACAAATATCACACGAGTTTATCCATGACTGCACATGAGACTTCATCCCCAGCCACCAAAACAATTTCCCCAAAGCCGCCACCGTTTTTCTCACCCCTAGATGTCCTGCCAGTGGTGTGTCATGCGCCAACCTCAGTAGGCTATCCCTGCACTCCCGTGGCACCACCAACTGGTCCACTACTCCGGACCCCTTTTGCCAACTACGTTTAGGGTCTTGAAAACGCCTATAGAGGATGCCTTCTAAATAAAAAAAATCTCCTGGCTGTGCATCGCCGTCCTCGTCGAGCTCTACAGCTCCATTAGCACACGTTTGGAGCTCAGGGTCCTCTAGTTGCAACCGACGTATATCTGAGGGTGCCAAGCGATCTAACTGCTCCCGGAGCAATGCATGACCTTCCCCGATACTGGGCTGCTCCCTCTGTCTCTCTCGATGTACATAACGTTGCTGTCGTGGAGACTCGTCATGCCCAGCCTCGTCACTCTCGATGACAGGCCCAGGGGCTACTCCAAAATTAAGTAATGGTGCTAATACTGAATCACCCAGGAGAGCCGCCGAGTCAAAACTCTTAAAACCAACTCCAGCTTTAGCCTCCTCCTGTTGATCGTTCCTCCGCTGGTCTGAAGACGGAGGACTAGGCTGTGACACTTTAGCTGCCCGAGCTCGGGTGACAACACACGCCATGGGTTGTGTCTGGCACCGCTCGACCCACTCTTGCTCTTCCCTACTCACGTCGGCCGGCCTCTCGGCAACGACTAAGGGTAGAACCTCAGAAGCGGGCATTGCGAAGTCGTTGCCGAGAAGAAGGTCGACGCCCTCCACTGGCAGTTTCTCCACAATCCCGACATCCAATTCACGTGCCACACCATCCACCTCCAACTCCAACCGCACCAGCGGGTATGACCGAGTTGCATTAATACCCTGCACCACTACCACCCGAGCCGCGTTTATAGGGTAGCCAGTCAAGTTTTTCATCAGAGTCTGGGAAGCACCTGTATCACGCAAGACCTCTACTCCATGCTTGCGCCCCGCCCACATCACGCAACCCCGCCCTCTATGGTCGCAAAAAACATCCTGAGCAGGGTTTGAGCCTCCCAGGTGCTTCTGCATTGGCTATGCCTCAGCCTCTGACGAACTGCCCCGGGCAAACTCAGATGACTTCGGAGACACACCAATGTTGCAGGCCAAAGACACAGCTGCTGTAGGTGGTTTGCTAGGACAGACTCTTGCAAAGTGCCCCTTTTTATGACATTGATAACACTCCAACTCCCCTTTGGGCTTCCCTTGGTAATGGGAAGGGCCCGGCCCCTTCTTAAATGGGACGGTACTAGTCTTGTGGTCAGTCTTGGTATCATGGCTCTTGTACTAGTTTGCATAAGGTATATCACTAACTCGGGGGGGTGGGGCGTCATGCCCCTTGTTACCTGCCTCACTATGCTGGGCAGACCCGCACCCACGAATTAGTGATAGCCGGAGGTCAGCCATCTCAGCTGCCTCCTGTAGAGTTTTTGGGTTCTTTTCTTTAATAGTTAAAGTCATTTCTGCACCAGTACACTTATAAAACTGCTCGAGCATAAACAGCTCAGTCAACTGTTCGGCCGTCTCAGCTTTCTCAGAACGTGTCCAGTTTTTAAGTGCATCTTTTAAGTCCCGGGCATGTTCAAGAAAGGTCGCCTCCCTAGTCTTTGTAACACCCCGAAACTTCAATCGATACGTTTCCGGTTGCAACTCGTATGCCCGTAGGACAGCTCTCTTCAATTCTGGGTAGTCAATGCAAGACTCTAAAGGCAGTGCATCATAAGCCTTCAGACCCTTACCTGTAAGTCTTGAGGAGACTAGAGCTGCCCACTTCTCTTCAGGCCTATTATGCTCCCTACACTTCTTCTCAAAACGATTAAAAAATTCTGTGACTTCAGTTTCACTAAATACCGGCACCAATTTGACTAATTGGGCCAAGGACTGTTCTCTTACTTGGGCCGTGACACGAGTCTTATCTAAATCTAATTTAGCACAATATTTCTCTGAGTCGTACCTAAGCTCAGCCTCATGCCTCCTAACCTCAATCTCCTGCCTCCTGGTCTCATTCTCCTGCTTCCTAGCCTCAATCTTAGCAAGCTCAAGTCTAAATACCATATCTGGAGACAGGCAGGAAGAGGGAGCTACCACTACTGAAGGAGGGGGGGGCAAAAACTGGGGAACCACCATGTGCACCACCCGAGGGCACTCTAATCTGCCAATTCTCATCCCTCTGTGGGAGAGTGCTAACCTCCGGTAACTGAGTGGACGGCACTGTGGGAGTCGAGTGAGAGGGGATCTGGGGAGGAACCCTCCCAAACGCCCTCTCCTCCGAAACCCCATGTCGCCCACGCAACACCCAGGAAATCAGCTCCCCCTTGGACATCCCTACTACATTGGAAATGCCCAAAACCTTGGCTATCAGGTGCAAGCCACAAACATCCACCCCAGTCAGCCTCTCCTCCGTCACGTGGTACCGCTTACTCACAAAAACTCTAGCATCCTCCTCACTGGTTACTAACGGCACACCTTCAAATGGCATCTCTCGCTCATCGTCAGTGCTAATGCACGACATACTGAAGTCCACAAAAAAATTCTCGAGACAAAAGTGTTAAACTTCCTATGCAAGCACTAATTACTAAATTAACTGGAGTCTCTTAAATGCTTTACTAATTGCCATACAAAAAAAAAAAATCTTCAATATGCACGCTAACATACAAACAAACAAATGTTGTACAACTCTGCAAAAATTTATACATAAGAACATAAGAACATAAGAAAATGGGAGTCTGCAGAAAGCCGATTGGCCTAAGCAAGGCAGATCCCTGTCCCACACAACCCCAATTACAAAGCCCAATTATAGGCTCAACACTCTAATACCCTGAGGATCATCTTACCAAACCGGTTAGAGATTAACGCAGGATTACGGGGGTCTGCAGAGCGCTGATTGGCCCAACCCGGCTGATCCCCCTTCACACCCAACCCTTCTCGTCCATATGCTTATCCAATTTTTTCTTAAAGCTCCCTATTGTTCTTGATCCCACTATATCACTTGGTAGCCTATTCCACCCATCTACAACTCTGTTACCAAACCAATATTTGCCTATATCTTTTCTGAAACGAAATTTATCTAATTTGAAACCATTGGTACGAGTTCTTCGCTATCACTGAGCTTTAGTACATTTGTCATGTCCCCTTTGTTAATCCCACTAACCCACTTGAACACCTCTATCATATCCCCTCTAACTCTGCGTCTCTCTAACGAATGTAAACCTAATTTCTTCAACCTTTCTTCATACGGAAAATTTCTAATATTATGGATCATTTTTGTCATTCTACGCTGAATTCTCTCCAATGAATCTATGTCCATTCTGTAATAAGGACACCAAAATTGGACAGCATAATCCATATGGGGTCTCACTAATGACAAGTAAAGTTTTAAGATAACTTCAGCAGTTCTGTTACTCACACTCCTAGAGATGAACCCGAGAATCCTGTTTGCCTTATTACGAACGCTTATACACTGTTTTCTAGGCTTCAAATCATTGCTAACAAACACACCTAGATCTTTCTCGCAGTCTGAATTTTCTAATTCTAAATTAGCTAGTTTATATTTAACATTTGTTTGCATCTTCCCTATCTTTAATACCTTGCATTTGTCAATGTTAAACTTCATCTGCCAATTTACTGACCATTCATGTAAGGTATCTAGATCCCTTTGGAGGCACTCTATATCGCTATCTGAATCAATTGATCTCCCCATTTTAGTATCGTCTGCGAATTTACTTATCCTACTAGTTATACCTAAATCTAGGTCATTTATGTATATAAGAAACAACAGGGGACCTAATACCGATCCCTGGGGGACACCACTTTTGACTGCTCCCCACTCTGACTTGGTACCATTTATGCTGACTCTCTGTTTCCTACCAATTAGCCATGACCTAATCCATCCCAACAACGACCCTCCTATTCCATGTGCCTCAACCTTTCTCATCAATCTCTCATGAGGGACTCTGTCGAAAGCTTTACTGAAATCTAAATATATAATATCATATGACTTGTCACTATCTACTGCTTAATATGACTCTGAGAAAAAGCTAAGCAAATTAGTAAGGCACGAACGTCCCTGAGTGAATCCATGCTGAGAAGAATTTATTAAGTTAAATTTTACTAAGTGGCTTCTAATTTTCCTAGCAATAATAGACTCTAGCAACTTTCCTATGATTGATGTGAGACTAATGGGACGGTAATTGGATGCTATCGATTTATCACCTTTTTTGAAGATCGGAACTACATTTGCAAGCTTCCAAGCTTCTGGAACTAAACCTGTTTCTAATGACTTGTTAAATATAAATGCTAATGGACTACTTAACTCATCTCTGCATTCTTTTAATACTCTAGCATATATCTCGTCAGGACCAGGCGATTTTTGAGGTTTCAGTCTGTCAATTTCCTTAAGCACATAATTTCTACTTATACTAACTGTACTTAACATATTTTCTATACTATCACTATATACCATATTGACTTCTGGAATCTGTGCCAAATTTTCATTAGTGAAAACGGAAAGAAACTGACTATTTAATGTACTGCACATTTCTAAATCATTTTCTGTTATTTCTCCTATTGAAGTTTTTAGGGGCCTATTACATCTCTAACTTTAGATTTATATAGTTGGTAAAAAGCTTTAGGGTTATTTTTTGAGTCGCTGGCTATCCTTATTTCATAAATTCTTTTTGCTTTCCTGATTTCCTTTTTGACCTGTCTTGATAGAGTCTGATAGTATATATGTAAATGATTTTCACCTTTCTTTATTTTTCGATATATTCCTTTCTTTTTTCCTATAAGATCTATTAGCTTATTAGTCATCCATTTTGGTTGGTTCTGCGTCGATCTAAATCTTCTTTTAGGGATATTTATTTTGAGCATTGTGGAGTGAAGCAATAAACTGGTTATATGTAGGTGGCAAGTTTAACTCTGGCATATCCTGACTTAATCGCTTAACAATAGGGTCCACCCTTAAGTCTCTTCTTAGCCCACCATAATCGGCTTTTCTGAAATCTGGGATAAGTGTCGTATTCTCTTTAGCATTCCCTGTCCATTGTATATTAAAATAAATAGATTTATGATCGCTATTTCCTAGGTGGTCACCAATCTCTACATTATTTATCATGTTCATTGCTACTGAAACTAAATCAAGAATATTAATACCTCTAGTCGGCGTATCTATGAATTGAAATAAAAAACTATCTTGTACTACCTCTATAAACTCTACTGAATCGGAGTCGCCTATTTGGTGCTGCCAATCAATGTTCGGAAAATTAAAATCCCCCATAATGCACACATTGCTAAACCTTGATGCTATTTTAATTTCCTCCCATAACGATTTTCCGCCATTTCTACTCATATTAGGCGGTCTATATATAACTCCAATAACTATGGTCTCACTACCTTCGTTAACCTCTACCCAAACACTTTCATTATCATTATTTAGTCTAATACCTGATTTAATACAGCTTTTTAATGTACTCCTGACAAACACTGCTATACCCCCGCCCCTCCTACTTGTTCGGTCATATTTAAACAAACTATATCCTGGAATATCAAATTCTGCTAAAAAATGCCTAGATTCTGTATTAATCCACGTTTCAGTTAGCGCTATTATGTCTATATTTTCTGTGCTAACGAGTGCTCTAAGTTCGTTCATTTTGTTACATAAACTCCTACAATTTGTATAATATACCCTCAACCTATTACTTTTATTTGCAACTAATTTTCTATTGTGTTTAGCTAACTTATTATTTCCTGTTGAACTACTAGCTCTAGACGGAAATTCTACTCTATCAGTATTCTCATCTTTACTATCAGTTACATGTGTAGTGTTATCGATACTACTATTACACATCACTATATCCGCACTATCTTGACTGATTATTTCTATTTTACTCACTGGTTTGTCACATGAAGTACCTGCTCCATATGGAGACAGTATTTTACTTACACACCCAGGTTTTTTTAACGAAACCCCGCAACAATCTTGTCGAGTGAGCTGGCCAAGGTCGAAACTCCTAGTCGAGAGAGATGTACTCCATCCTGGGCATACAGTTCATCCTTACCATAAAAGAGGGACCAGTTATCCAGGAATGGAATAGTATTTGCCTTACAATACTTCTCCAGCCGGCTATTTACACCAATAGCCCTGGAGGACCATTCCTTCCTTACCCCTCTTCTAGGCAGGATACTGTTTACCACAGGAACTCCACCTTTTCCTTGATCCTCTCCAACATTTCCTGATACTTGGAGAGCAACTCCTCAGTCCTGCATCTCCATATGTCGTTGCTCCCTGCGTTGAGGAAGATGATGGGGTCCTCCCCACTCACTTCCATGACAGCATCTATCTTCTCAGCCACCCTCCCGACTCCGGCACCAGGCACGCAGACAACTTTACCAACCTGAGTGTTTGTTGCCCTGCCAAGGTATCTAACCTTCTTCTTCTTCTTCTACCAATGAATCACCGACAATGAAAACAGCCTTAGCTTTTTCCTTTTGTCGGCGTGTAGCAGTAGTTGTTGCAGCAACAGCAGCAGACTTCCCCCCCTCCCCTCACTGCCTCGATGATCGCCACTTCATCGCCATCACTCTCATCAGCCAAGGTGCTGAAGTTGTTGTGGGTCTTGACTGGCTGCCTTTTCAGCTTGCAGGCCGTTGCACTAGTTGACACCACTTTCCAAGGGGCTTCACGATCCTGGGAACACTTCCGGTAGCCTCACACTTCTTCTCCGCCATAGCTAGTCTCAAGGCCAAATTTTCATCTTTGAGACACTGAATCTCCTGCTCCACACTCTCCAGTCTCTCTTGCAAAGCAAGACAAAGCTGGAGAGTATGGGAGGAGACAGCAGACTCATCAACAACAGCCATCACTATGAAAGTTCACTAGGACCTCACTAAGGGTAAAGGTTCACTAGCGGTCACTGGGGACGTCCGCACAGGTCAGGGGTCAGAGAGCAACTGTACTGTTCACAAAATCCTAAGCAAGGTCGCCATTTATTACGACCTGGCACTCGGGTACACAAGGGCTCTCAATCAGGACTCGAGTACGGCTCGCTGCCACAACGGAAACACACGATCCCAACCCCTGAGTACTGCCAGCCGAACAAAAAACACCAATACCCTCCAGAGTTCAATCTGCTATAACAGGGTATACAAGAACTCGGTACTAGTGTTCAACAACAGACTAATAAAGAGACAGGAATTATCTAGTCTGGTCAACAATCAAACAATGAAATAAGAAACAACAACACCAAAGAATAGTGTTGGCCGAACCCGAAGTAATCCACCCTTGACTAAGAACTTAAGAAGTCCTCCACCCTCTACTTCGGATCGGCACTATTACGTTACGTTAATTAATAGTTCTTAAGCATCGAGCAAGGAATCTTCTGAAAAAGTTAGATGCTTCTCGGATGCTCGTAAGAAGTACGTATCGGATTTTGAACAGTAATTCAATAAGCAAAAACACTGGCAATTAAATACTATTAAAGGTTTAAATTGGCATAAGAATAATTAAAAGAATATGCAATAGTAAATGGCAAACATTAAAAAGAAGTACTCCGCAAATGCAACGGCAATAGCCTACTCGGATTGTGCTCGTGGGCCACTAATCACTAAAGTAGCCAAGCGTGCAACACATGAAATCAATAGTGCATAAACAATATCATACATAAGGAAAGCTTCAATACTATTCTGTATCTACTAATCGGGTAAAGTCTAGCTGGGGTACTGTGGGCAAAAGGTAGCAGTGACTGAGCAAAAACGGCTCATAGCCTAGCGAAGTCCTCACAACTGTTTAAAGTATTACGTTAAAACTGACAAGTGCACTTTGAGAAATCCAGATCCCTTGTATCTGGTTTTCTCCCGGCTCCTTGACAAAGTAAAAACAAACTGTTAATAAAATACAGGGTGGTTAGGCTCTTGCCCTCACGCACTGTAAATTATTAACTCAAAACAGTCAGCCGCGAAGACAACCTAGGCTTCACTGAACCGAAACGAGTATGCAGGTTTATCGCTTAACCACTGCATCAAACAACAACTCGTAACACAGAAAAGCCTTACCCCAGTCTAGCATTACCTAGACCAGCAGAAAACAGGAATAATAATAATAACACACAGGGAAATGCATATACAAGTGCAACAAACATAAATCAATCCTATTCTAAGTTAACCCTTCCAAAATAGGCTATCTAATAGGCATGATCTCGTGAGAACTCAAGCGATAATACGTTGGCTGACTAGCTCTGCACCAACGGGACCATGGAAGTTAAAAAGGGTAGGGAAAAGAGGAGATAAGAATGTAAGGTAGTAGAGAAAGTTCACATCAGTCAGAAGAATATATATAGTTAGCAAGGGAAATGAGAAGTCGCTCTGCCTAATGAGTTCTGATGAAAAAATGGCTAGACTTCCCTTTTATACCCGGCCCTCTAGTGAGCCCAACGTGAACTACTAAGGACCGCCCACTGACAATCATTACGTAATTTCTCTCTCTCCTCTGGGATAGACAAAGGCTTCCCTAGCACTGAGGGGAGGGGGGAGGGGGAGTGCTAGTGAGTTAGGCCCACCTCCCGCATGGCGCACCCACTGACCCCCAACTGTGGCTGCTGCTTCTCCCATCATTACAAATAAGTTTTACACACAATACTTATAACTAATGATATAAAATAGAACTCGTTGACTCAGATGAAAACAAAATACATATTCATATTACTTATAGTACAACGGCTCACATGAACTAAGTTAGGAAACTCTACATAGACTACAGCCAAAGTTCCTGCCCTGACGATCCTAGCGAGAGTGGGGCATGACTAGGCGTTCTGTACAGCATGCTCACACTGGACATGCGTCACACCTCCCCCAAGATTTTACTTGCTCAACCCTGAGCTAAAATCTGACAAACACAGAACCCCATCAAGCCCCTCACACCCAGCGACCGCATGGCACTAAAACAAAGCTGAGTTTATCACCAAAACACATCTTATTATTAAAAAAAAAATCACATTTTATAACTCCTCCCAACAATAGCAAAAAGACACAATATCATGCTCCCAGAGCGAGCTTACAGCAGCTCAGCCGTTTGATAGTTCGTGGACTACTCAAACTCTATAGGCTATGACAAACTTATACGATTACCTATATCAAAAGAAAGAGTTTTTTATATGATTTTTATATTTTAATATGTTTTTCCCGGCTGCACTATAAGGGCAGCCTATTTTCCTCCACTCAAACCCACACACCTGTGATAGCCTACGACTGATCATCCACCCTTGATAAACAATCCGCGATCACATTGTCACATCCAGCAATATGACGGATGTCCAGGTTATACTCCTGCAACATCAAAGACCACCTGGTCAGTCTCATATTGCGATTGTGAAATTGATTCAGGAATCTCAAAGGGTGATGATCAGTGTAGATAACCACGACTGGGCCATAGGCTGGAACATACACCTCGAAGTGCCTGAGCGACAGCACAATCGCCAGTAATTCCTTTTCTATTGTAGAATAGTTCTTTTGTGCAGCATTGAACTTCTTAGAAAAGAAACTTACTGGGTGTTCCACACCTTCATTGTCTGTCTGTAGCAAGACGGCACCAGCCCCTACACCACTAGCATCTGTTGCCAGCTGAAAAGGCCTGTTAAAGTCTGGGGCCCTGAGTATCGGGTGAGTACATAGCAAATGTTTCACCAAAGTGAAAGCCTTTTCACACTCAGGTGCCCACAAAAACTTTTTGTCTTTAGATAACAAATCTGTGAGAGGTGCCAACACCGTTGAGTAACCTTTTATGAAGCGTCTGTAGTAGCCTATCATACCCAAGAATCTCATAATCTGCTTCTTGGTTGTTGGGTGCGGAAATTTATTGATAGCCTGTACCTTGTTCTGAGGAGGGCACACCTGTCCCCTTCCCACTACAAACCCAAGGTACTGCACAGTGGCTTTTACGAAGTCACACTTTGCCAAATTTACTACCAGACCTGCTTCACTAAGTTTCCGGAACAAGGTCTCAAGGTGCTCACAATGGCTCTCAAAGTCGTCATCATAAATGATTACATCGTCCAAATATACGGTGCAATTTGGAATGTCCTTTACAATTTCATTCATCAGGTTCTGAAACGTTGCTGGTGCATTCTTAAGTCCGTAAGGCATAACATTGCACCGGTAGGTACTCCCGTCCACAACAAAACCACATACCTCTTTAGCACGCTCGGACAAAGGTACTTGCCAGTAACCTTTTACTAAATCTACTTTAGACAAAAAACGAGCATTACCAATTTTGTCAACACTATCATCAACCCGAGGAAGAGGATATGGGTTAGTTGGAGTCAAACCGTTTAACCTACGGAAATCAATACAAAAGCGTACCTTGCCATCTGGCTTAGGCTGCAGTGTTACGGGGGAAGTCCACTTAACTGTGCCTTTCTCTATCAACCCTCTACCGAGCATATACTCCAACTCATCCCTCAGAGCTGGTAGTTTTATGGGGGGCACACGGTACGGGATTGACTTAAAGGGTAGATGGTCCCCCACGTCAACATCATGCATAGCCTGAGTAGTGAGGCCTGGGTGTTCAGCAAATACAGTGGGGTATGAACCGAACAACTGACGGATAGCATCAAACTGCGGCTCAGGCAAATGAGCTATAGCCTCGTCAGCCCTTAGGCTCGAGTTCCCCGCCCACTGATCCGCTGAAACATGTTGATCCCAGCTATCCTCCTCTGAAGCTTGACTGTCCCCCTCTCCTTCTCCACCACGGCCGCAACAAGCCAACACAGGGACAGTGAGAGGCTCAGAGGGGCGCCTCACATACTCTTTAATAAGGTTCACGTGACATAACTGGTTCTTTTTCCTCCTGTCTGGAGTGGCAACAAGGTAATCTAAGTCTGAAATTTGTTCTACAATTTTATAAGGTCCAGTGTACTTCGCAGAGAGGGGGTTACCAACCAAAGGCAACAAAATTAATACCTCTTGTCCTACAGTGAACTTCCGGAGCCTCACTTTGCGATCATACCTGTCCTTCATCAAAGCTTGTGATTCTGTCAAATTTCTACCTGCCATCTCCAGACTCTTAAGCATGCGCTCACGGCTTTCAAGCACATACTTTAATAATGGACAAGGCTGCACAGTCCCCTCCCAAATTTCTTTCAGCATGTTAAGGGGGCCCCTGACACGGTGTCCAAAAATCAGCTCGTTTGGACTAAATCCCAGGCTCTCACCAGGTACCTCCCGAGCAGCAAACAGCACATAAGGCAATCCAAGATCCCAATCCATACCGTTGTCAGCACAATAACACCTGAGCATGCTTTTAAGTGTAGCATGCCACCGCTCAAGCACCCCTTGACTCTCAGGGTGATACGCTGACGATACTACTGCTCGTATCCCATGCTGTTGCATTGTTTGCTTGAACATGTTGGAGGTGAAATTAGATCCCTGATCAGACTGAATCTCCTCCGGGTACCCGTACCTTGAGAAGTACCACAACAAGTTACTGACTACCGTCTTAGCCATTCCATTTTTCATAGGGTATGCATCGGGGTATCTAGTGGCAACATCCATTATGGTTAACAAAAATTTATTTCCAGCCTTAGTGGGAGGGAGTGGACCAACCATGTCAACAATAATTTTACTAAAGGGTGGCCCAATCACAGGAATAGGGTGTAACGGAGCCTTAGGAATAACTTGGTTCGGTTTCCCGACACGTTGACAAATATCACATGAGTTTATCCATGACTGCACATGAGACTTCATCCCCGGCCACCAAAACAATTTCCCCAAAGCCGCCACCGTTTTTCTCACCCCTAGATGTCCTGCCAGTGGTGTGTCATGCGCCAACCTCAGTAGGCTATCCCTGCACTCCCGTGGCACCACCAACTGGTCCACTACTCCGGACCCCTTTTGCCAACTACGTTTAGGGTCTTGAAACGCCTATAGAGGATGCCTTCTATATAAAACAATTCTCCTGGCTGTGCATCGCCGTCCTCGTCGAGCTCTACAGCTCCATTAGCACACGTTTGGAGCTCAGGGTCCTCTAGTTGCAACCGACGTATATCTGAGGGTGCCAAGCGATCTAACTGCTCCCGGAGCAATGCATGACCTTCCCCGATACTGGGCTGCTCCCTCTGTCTCTCTCGATGTACATAACGTTGCTGTCGTGGAGACTCGTCATGCCCAGCCTCGTCACTCTCGATGACAGGCCCAGGGGCTACTCCAGAATTAAGTAATGGTGCTAATACTGAATCACCCAGGAGAGCCGCCGAGTCAAAACTCTTAAAACCAACTCCAGCTTTAGCCTCCTCCTGTTGATCGTTCCTCCGCTGGTCTGAAGACGGAGGACTAGGCTGTGACACTTTAGCTGCCCGAGCTCGGGTGACAACACACGCCATGGGTTGTGTCTGGCACCGCTCGACCCACTCTTGCTCTTCCCTACTCACGTCGGCCGGCCTCTCGGCAACGACTAAGGGTAGAACCTCAGAAGCGGGCATTGCAAAGTCGTTGCCGAGAAGAAGGTCGACGCCCTCCACTGGCAGTTTCTCCACAATCCCGACATCCAATTCACGTGCCACACCATCCACCTCCAACTCCAACCGCACCAGCGGGTACGACCGAGTTGCATTAATACCCTGCACCACTACCACCCGAGCCGCGTTTATAGGGTAGCCAGTCAAGTTTTTCATCAGAGTCTGGGAAGCACCTGTATCACGCAAGACCTCTACTCCATGCTTGCGCCCCGCCCACATCACGCAACCCCGCCCTCTATGGTCGCAAAAAACATCCTGAGCAGGGTTCGAGCCTCCCAGGTGCTTCTGCATTGGCTGTGCCTCAGCCTCTGACGAACTGCCCCGGGCAAACTCAGATGACTTCGGAGACACACCAATGTTGCAGGCCAAAGACACAGCTGCTGTAGGTGGTTTGCTAGGACAGACTCTTGCAAAGTGCCCCTTTTTATGACATTGATAACACTCCAACTCCCCTTTGGGCTTCCCTTGGTACTGGGAAGGGCCCGGCCCCTTCTTAAATGGGACGGTGCTAGTCTTGTGGTCAGTCTTGGTATCATGGCTCTTGTACTTGTTTGCATAAGGTATATCACTAACTCGGGGGGGTGGGGCGTCACGCCCCTTGTTACCTGCCTCACTACGCTGGGCAGACCTGCACCCACGAATTAGTGATAGCCGGAGGTCAGCCATCTCAGCTGCCTCCTGTAGAGTTTTTGGGTTCTTTTCTTTAATAGTTAAAGTAATTTCTGCACCAGTACACTTATAAAACTGCTCGAGCAGAAACAGCTCAGTCAACTGTTCGGCCGTCTCAGCTTTCTCAGAACGTGTCCAGTTTTTAAGTGCATCTTTTAAGTCCCGGGCATGTTCAAGAAAGGTCGCCTCCCTAGTCTTTGTAACACCCCGAAACTTCAATCGATATGTTTCCGGTTGCAACTCGTATGCCCGTAGGACAGCTCTCTTCAATTCTGGGTAGTCAATGCAAGACTCTAAAGGCAGTGCATCATAAGCCTTCAGACCCTTACCCGTAAGTCTTGAGGAGACTAGAGCTGCCCACTTCTCTTCAGGCCAATTATGCTCCCTACACTTCTTCTCAAAACGATTAAAAAATTCTGTGACTTCAGTTTCACTAAATACCGGCACCAATTTGACTAATTGGGCCAAGGACTGTTCTCTTACTTGGGCCATGACACGAGTCTTATCTAAATCTAATTTAGCACAATATTTCTCCGAGTCATACCTAAGCTCAGCCTCATGCCTCCTAACCTCAATCTCCTGCCTCCTGGTCTCATTCTCCTGCTTCCTAGCCTCAATCTTAGCAAGCTCAAGTCTAAATACCATATCTGGAGACAGGCAGGAAGAGGGAGCTGCCACTACTGAAGGAGGGGGGGCAAAAACTGGGGAACCACCATGTGCACCACCCGAGGGCACTCCAATCTGCCAATTCTCATCCCTCTGTGGGAGAGTGCTAACCTCCGGTAACTGAGTGGACGGCACTGTGGGAGTCGAGTGAGAGGGGATCTGGGGAGGAACCCCCCCAAACGCCCTCTCCTCCGAAACCCCATGTCGCCCACGCAACACCCAGGAAATCAGCTCCCCCTTGGACATCCCTACTACATTGGAAATGCCCAAAACCTTGGCTATCAGGTGCAAGCCACAAACATCCACCCCAGTCAGCCTCTCCTCCGTCACGTGGTACCGCTTACTCACAAAAACTCTAGCATCCTCCTCACTGGTTACTAATGGCACACCTTCAAATGGCATCTCTCGCTCATCGTCAGTGCTAATGCACGACATACTGAAGTCCACAAAAAAATTCTCGAGACAAAAGTGTTAAACTTCCTATGCAAGCACTAATTACTAAATTAACTGGAGTCTCTTAAATGCTTTACTAATTGCCATACAAAAAAAAATATTCTTCAATATGCACGCTAAAATACAACAAACAAATGTTGTACAACTCTGCAAAAATGTATACTGTTCACAAAATCCTAAGCAAGGTCGCCATTTGTTACGACCTGGCACTCGGGTACACAAGGGCTCTCAATCAGGACTCGAGTTCGGCTCGCTGCCACAACGGAAACACACGATCCCAACCCCTGAGTACTGCCAGCCGAACAAAAAACACAAATACCCTCCAGAGTTCAATCTGCTATAACGGGGTATACAAGAACTCGGTACTAGTGTTCAACAACAGACTAATAAAGAGACAGGAATTATCTAGTCTGGTCAACAATCAAACAATGCAGTAAGAAACAACAACACCAAAGAATAGTGTTGGCCGAAGCCGAAGTAATCCACCCTTGACTAAGAACTTAAGAAGTCCTCCACCCTCTACTTCGGATCGGCACTATTACGTTACGTTAATTAATAGTCCTTAAGCATCGAGCAAGGAATCTTCTGAAAAAAGTTAGATGCTTCTCGGATGCTCGTAAGAAGTACGTATCGGATTTTGAACAGTAATTCAATAAGCAAAAACACTGGCAATTAAATACTATTAAAGGTTTAAATTGGCATAAGAATAATTAAAAGAATATGCAATAGTAAATGGCAAACATTAAAAAGAAGTACTCCGCAAATGCAACGGCAATAGCCTACTCGGATTGTGCTCGTGGGCCACTAATCACTAAAGTAGCCAAGCGTGCAACACATGAAATCAATAGTGCATAAACAATATCATACATAAGGAAAGCTTCAATACTATTCTGTATCTACTAATCGAGTAAAGTCTAGCTGGGGTACTGTGGGCAAAAGGTAGCAGTGACTGAGCAAAAACGGCTCGTAGCCTAGCGAAGTCCTCACAACTGTTTAAAGTATTACGTTAACACTGACAAGTGCACTTTGAGAAATCCAGATCCCTTGTATCTGGTTTTCTCCCGGCTCCTTGACAAAGTAAAAACAAACTGTTAATAAAATATAGGGTGGTTAGGCTCTTGCCCTCACGCACTGTAAATTATTAACTCAACACAGTCAGCCGCGAAGACAACCTAGGCTTCACTGAACCGAAACGAGTATGCAGGTTTATCGCTTAACCACTGCATCAAACAACAACTCGTAACACAGAAAAGCCTTACCCCAGTCTAGCATTACCTAGACCAGCAGAAAACAGGAATAATAATAATAACACACAGGGAAATGCATATACAAGTGCAACAAACATAAATCAATCCTATTCTAAGTTAACCCTTCCAAAATAGGCTATCTAATAGGCATGATCTCGTGAGAACTCAAGCGATAATACGTTGGCTGACTAGCTCTGCACCAACGGGACCATGGAAGTTAAAAAGGGTAGGGAAAAGAGGAGATAAGAATGTAAGGTAGTAGAGAAAGTTCACATCAGTCAGAAGAATATATATAGTTAGCAAGGGAAATGAGAAGTCGCTCTGCCTAATGAGTTCTGATGAAAAAATGGCTAGACTTCCCTTTTTATACCCGGCCCTCTAGTGAGCCCAACGTGAACTACTAAGGACCGCCCACTGACAATCATTACGTAATTTCTCTCTCTCCTCTGGGATAGACAAAGGCTCCCCTAGCACTGAGGGGAGGGGGGAGAGTGCTAGTGAGTTAGGCCCACCTCCCGCATGGCGCACCCACTGACCCCCAACTGTGGCTGCTGCTTCTCCCATCATTACAAATAAGTTTTACACACAATACTTATAACTAATGATATAAAATAGAACTCGTTGACTCAGATGAAAACAAAATACATATTCATATTACTTATAGTACAACGGCTCACATGAACTAAGTTAGGAAACTCTACATAGACTACAGCCAAAGTTCCTGCCCTGACGATCCTAGCGAGAGTGGGGCATGACTAGGCGTTCTGTACAGCATGCTCACACTGGACATGCGTCACACCTCCCCCAAGATTTTACTTGCTCAACCCTGAGCTAAAATCTGACAAACACAGAACCCCATCAAGCCCCTCACACCCAGCGACCGCATGGCACTAAAACAAAGCTGAGTTTATCACCAAAACACATCTTATTATTAAAAAAAAAATCACATTTTATAACTCCTCCCAACAATAGCAAAAAGACACAATATCATGCTCCCAGAGCGAGCTTACAGCAGCTCAGCCGTTTGATAGTTTGTGGACTACTCAAACTCTATAGGCTATGACAAACTTATACGATTATCTATATCAAAAGAAAGAGTTTATATGATTTTTATATTTTAATATGTTTTTCCCGGCTGCACTATAAGGGCAGCCTATTTTCCTCCACTCAAACCCACACACCTGTGATAGCCTACGACTGATCATCCACCCTTGATAAACAATCCGCGATCACATAGTCACATCCAGCAATATGACGGATGTCCAGGTTATACTCCTGCAACATCAAAGACCACCTGGTCAGTCTCATATTGCGATTGTGAAATTGATTCAGGAATCTCAAAGGGTGATGATCAGTGTAGATAACCACGACTGGGCCATAGGCTGGAACATACACCTCGAAGTGCCTGAGCGACAGCACAATCGCCAGTAATTCCTTTTCTATTGTAGAATAGTTCTTTTGTGCAGCATTGAACTTCTTAGAAAAGAAACTTACTGGGTGTTCCACACCTTCATTGTCTGTCTGTAGCAAGACGGCACCAGCCCCTACACCACTAGCATCTGTTGCCAGCTGAAAAGGCCTGTTAAAGTCTGGGGCCCTGAGTATCGGGTGAGTACATAGCAAATGTTTCACCAAAGTGAAAGCCTTTTCACACTCAGGTGCCCACAAAAACTTTTTGTCTTTAGATAACAAATCTGTGAGAGGTGCCAACACCGTTGAGTAACCTTTTATGAAGCGTCTGTAGTAGCCTATCATACCCAAGAATCTCATAATCTGCTTCTTGGTTGTTGGGTGCGGAAATTTATTGATAGCCTGTACCTTGTTCTGAGGAGGGCACACCTGTCCCCTTCCCACTACAAACCCAAGGTACTGCACAGTGGCTTTTACGAAGTCACACTTTGCCAAATTTACTACCAGACCTGCTTCACTAAGTTTCCGGAACAAGGTCTCAAGGTGCTCACAATGGCTCTCAAAGTCGTCATCATAAATGATTACATCGTCCAAATATACGGTGCAATTTGGAATGTCCTTTACAATTTCATTCATCAGGTTCTGAAACGTTGCTGGTGCATTCTTAAGTCCGTAAGGCATAACATTGCACCGGTAGGTACTCCCGTCCACAACAAAACCACATACCTCTTTAGCACGCTCGGACAAAGGTACTTGCCAGTAACCTTTTACTAAATCTACTTTAGACAAAAAACGAGCATTACCAATTTTGTCAACACTATCATCAACCCGAGGAAGAGGATATGGGTTAGTTGGAGTCAAACCGTTTAACCTACGGAAATCAATACAAAAGCGTACCTTGCCATCTGGCTTAGGCTGCAGTGTTACGGGGGAAGTCCACTTAACTGTGCCTTTCTCTATCAACCCTCTACCGAGCATATACTCCAACTCATCCCTCAGAGCTGGTAGTTTTATGGGGGCACACGGTACGGGATTGACTTAAAGGGTAGATGGTCCCCCACGTCAACATCATGCATAGCCTGAGTAGTGAGGCCTGGGTGTTCAGCAAATACAGTGGGGTATGAACCGAACAACTGATGGATAGCATCAAACTGCGGCTCAGGCAAATGAGCTATAGCCTCGTCAGCCCTTAGGCTCGAGTTCCCCGCCCACTGATCCGCTGAAACATGTTGATCCCAGCTATCCTCCTCTGAAGCTTGACTGTCCCCCTCTCCTTCTCCACCACGGCCACAACAAGCCACCACAGGGACAGTGAGAGGCTCAGAGGGGCGCCTCACATACTCTTTAATAAGGTTCACGTGACATAACTGGTTCTTTTTCCTCCTGTCTGGAGTGGCAACAAGGTAATCTAAGTCTGAAATTTGTTCTACAATTTTATAAGGTCCAGTGTACTTCGCAGAGAGGGGGTTACCAACCAAAGGCAACAAAATTAATACCTCTTGTCCTACAGTGAACTTCCGGAGCCTCACTTTGCGATCATACCTGTCCTTCATCAAAGCTTGTGATTCTGTCAAATTTCTACCTGCCATCTCCAGACTCTTAAGCATGCGCTCACGGCTTTCAAGCACATACTTTAATAATGGACAAGGCTGCACAGTCCCCTCCCAAATTTCTTTCAGCATGTTAAGGGGGCCCCTGACCCGGTGTCCAAAAATCAGCTCGTTTGGACTAAATCCCAGGCTCTCACCAGGTACCTCCCGAGCAGCAAACAGCACATAAGGCAATCCAAGATCCCAATCCATACCGTTGTCAGCACAATAACACCTGAGCATGCTTTTAAGTGTAGCATGCCACCGCTCAAGCACCCCTTGACTCTCAGGGTGATACGCTGATGATACTACTGCTCGTATCCCATGCTGTTGCATTGTTTGCTTGAACATGTTGGAGGTGAAATTAGATCCCTGATCAGACTGAATCTCCTCCGGGTACCCGTACCTTGAGAAGTACCACAACAAGTTACTGACTACCGTCTTAGCCATTCCATTTTTCATAGGGTATGCATCGGGGTATCTAGTGGCAACATCCATTATGGTTAACAAAAACTTATTTCCAGCCTTAGTGGGAGGGAGTGGACCAACCATGTCAACAATAATTTTACTAAAGGGTGGCCCAATCACAGGAATAGGGTGTAACGGAGCCTTAGGAATAACTTGGTTCGGTTTCCCGACACGTTGACAAATATCACATGAGTTTATCCATGACTGCACATTTATCCCCGGCCACCAAAACAATTTCCCCAAAGCCGCCACCGTTTTTCTCACCCCTAGATGTCCTGCCAGTGGTGTGTCATGCGCCAACCTCAGTAGGCTATCCCTGCACTCTCGTGGCACCACCAACTGGTCCACTACTCCGGACCCCTTTTGCCAACTACGTTTAGGGTCTTGAAAACGCCTATGGAGGATGCCTTCTAAATAAAAAAAATCTCCTGGCTGTGCATCGTCATCCTCGTCGAGCTCTACAGCTCCATTAGCACACGTTTGGAGCTCAGGGTCCTCTAGTTGCAACCGACGTATATCTGAGGGTGCCAAGCGATCTAACTGCTCCCGGAGCAATGCATGACCTTCCCCGATACTGGGCTGCTCCCTCTGTCTCTCTCGATGTACATAACGATGCTGTCGTGGAGACTCGTCATGCCCAGCTTCGTCACTCTCGATGACAGGCCCAGGGGCTACTCCAGAATTAAGTAATGGTGCTAATACTGAATCACCCAGGAGAGCCGCCGAGTCAAAACTCTTAAAACCAACTCCAGCTTTAGCCTCCTCCTGTTGATCGTTCCTCCGCTGGTCTGAAGACGGAGGACTAGGCTGTGACACTTTAGCTGCCCGAGCTCGGGTGACAACACACGCCATGGGTTGTGTCTGGCACCGCTCGACCCACTCTTGCTCTTCCCTACTCACGTCGGCCGGCCTCTCGGCAACGACTAAGGGTAGAACCTCAGAAGCGGGCATTGCAAAGTCGTTGCCGAGAAGAAGGTCGACGCCCTCCACTGGCAGTTTCTCCACAATCCCGACATCCAATTCACGTGCCACACCATCCACCTCCAACTCCAACCGCACCAGCTGGTACGACCGAGTTGCATTAATACCCTGCACCACTACCACCCGAGCCGCGTTTATAGGGTAGCCAGTCAAGTTTTTCATCAGAGTCTGGGAAGCACCTGTATCACGCAAGACCTCTACTCCATGCTTGCGCCCCGCCCACATCACGCAACCCCGCCCTCTATGGTCGCAAAAAACATCCTGAGCAGGGTTCGAGCCTCCCAGGTGCTTCTGCATTGGCTGTGCCTCAGCCTCTGACGAACTGCCCCGGGCAAACTCAGATGACTTCGGAGACACACCAATGTTGCAGGCCAAAGACACAGCTGCTGTAGGTGGTTTGCTAGGACAGACTCTTGCAAAGTGCCCCTTTTTATGACATTGATAACACTCCAACTCCCCTTTGGGCTTCCCTTGGTACTGGGAAGGGCCCGGCCCCTTCTTAAATGGGACGGTGCTAGTCTTGTGGTCAGTCTTGGTATCATGGCTCTTGTACTTGTTTGCATAAGGTATATCACTAACTCGTGGGGGTGGGGCGTCACGCCCCTTGTTACCTGCCTCACTACGCTGGGCAGACCTGCACCCACGAATTAGTGATAGCCGGAGGTCAGCCATCTCAGCTGCCTCCTGTAGAGTTTTTGGGTTCTTTTCTTTAATAGTTAAAGTAATTTCTGCACCAGTACACTTATAAAACTGCTCGAGCAGAAACAGCTCAGTCAACTGTTCGGCCGTCTCAGCTTTCTCAGAACGTGTCCAGTTTTTAAGTGCATCTTTTAAGTCCCGGGCATGTTCAAGAAAGGTCGCCTCCCTAGTCTTTGTAACACCCCGAAACTTCAATTGATATGTTTCCGGTTGCAACTCGTATGCCCGTAGGACAGCTCTCTTCAATTCTGGGTAGTCAATGCAAGACTCTAAAGGCAGTGCATCATAAGCCTTCAGACCCTTACCCGTAAGTCTTGAGGAGACTAGAGCTGCCCACTTCTCTTCAGGCCAATTATGCTCCCTACACTTCTTCTCAAAACGATTAAAAAATTCTGTGACTTCAGTTTCACTAAATACCGGCACCAATTTGACTAATTGGGCCAAGGACTGTTCTCTTACTTGGGCCATGACACGAGTCTTATCTAAATCTAATTTAGCACAATATTTCTCCGAGTCATACCTAAGCTCAGCCTCATGCCTCCTAACCTCAATCTCCTGCCTCCTGGTCTCATTCTCCTGCTTCCTAGCCTCAATCTTAGCAAGCTCAAGTCTAAATACCATATCTGGAGACAGGCAGGAAGAGGGAGCTACCACTACTGAAGGAGGGGGGGCAAAAACTGGGGAACCACCATGTGCACCACCCGAGGGCACTCCAATCTGCCAATTCTCATCCCTCTGTGGGAGAGTGCTAACCTCCGGTAACTGAGTGGACGGCACTGTGGGAGTCGAGTGAGAGGGGATCTGGGGAGGAACCCCCCCAAACGCCCTCTCCTCCGAAACCCCATGTCGCCCACGCAACACCCAGGAAATCAGCTCCCCCTTGGACATCCCTACTACATTGGAAATGCCCAAAACCTTGGCTATCAGGTGCAAGCCACAAACATCCACCCCAGTCAGCCTCTCCTCCGTCACGTGGTACCGCTTACTCACAAAAACTCTAGCATCCTCCTCACTGGTTACTAATGGCACACCTTCAAATGGCATCTCTCGCTCATCGTCAGTGCTAATGCACGACATACTGAAGTCCACAAAAAAATTCTCGAGACAAAAGTGTTAAACTTCCTATACAAGCACTAATTACTAAATTAACTGGAGTCTCTTAAATGCTTTACTAATTGCCATACAAAAAAAAATATTCTTCAATATGCACGCTAAAATACAACAAACAAATGTTGTACAACTCTGCAAAAATGTATACTGTTCACAAAATCCTAAGCAAGGTCGCCATTTGTTACGACCTGGCACTCGGGTACACAAGGGCTCTCAATCAGGACTCGAGTTCGGCTCGCTGCCACAACGGAAACACACGATCCCAACCCCTGAGTACTGCCAGCCGAACAAAAAACACAAATACCCTCCAGAGTTCAATCTGCTATAACGGGGTATACAAGAACTCGGTACTAGTGTTCAACAACAGACTAATAAAGAGACAGGAATTATCTAGTCTGGTCAACAATCAAACAATGCAGTAAGAAACAACAACACCAAAGAATAGTGTTGGCCGAAGCCGAAGTAATCCACCCTTGACTAAGAACTTAAGAAGTCCTCCACCCTCTACTTCGGATCGGCACTATTACGTTACGTTAATTAATAGTCCTTAAGCATCGAGCAAGGAATCTTCTGAAAAAGTTAGATGCTTCTCGGATGCTCGTAAGAAGTACGTATCGGATTTTGAACAGTAATTCAATAAGCAAAAACACTGGCAATTAAATACTATTAAAGGTTTAAATTGGCATAAGAATAATTAAAAGAATATGCAATAGTAAATGGCAAACATTAAAAAGAAGTACTCCGCAAATGCAACGGCAATAGCCTACTCGGATTGTGTTCGTGGGCCACTAATCACTAAAGTAGCCAAGCGTGCAACACATGAAATCAATAGTGCATAAACAATATCATACATAAGGAAAGCTTCAATACTATTCTGTATCTACTAATCGAGTAAAGTCTAGCTGGGGTACTGTGGGCAAAAGGTAGCAGTGACTGAGCAAAAACGGCTCGTAGCCTAGCGAAGTCCTCACAACTGTTTAAAGTATTACGTTAAAACTGACAAGTGCACTTTGAGAAATCCAGATCCCTTGTATCTGGTTTTCTCCCGGCTCCTTGACAAAGTAAAAACAAACTGTTAATAAAATATAGGGTGGTTAGGCTCTTGCCCTCACGCACTGTAAATTATTAACTCAACACAGTCAGCCGCGAAGACAACCTAGGCTTCACTGAACCGAAACGAGTATGCAGGTTTATCGCTTAACCACTGCATCAAACAACAACTCGTAACACAGAAAAGCCTTACCCCAGTCTAGCATTACCTAGACCAGCAGAAAACAGGAATAATAATAATAACACACAGGGAAATGCATATACAAGTGCAACAAACATAAATCAATCCTATTCTAAGTTAACCCTTCCAAAATAGGCTATCTAATAGGCATGTATCTCGTGCGAACTCAAGCGATAATACGTTGGCTGACTAGCTCTGCACCAACGGGACCATGGAAGTTAAAAAGGGTAGGGAAAAGAGGAGATAAGAATGTAAGGTAGTAGAGAAAGTTCACATCAGTCAGAAGAATATATATAGTTAGCAAGGGAAATGAGAAGTGGCTCTGCCTAATGAGTTCTGATGAAAAAATGGCTAGACTTCCCTTTTATACCCGGCCCTCTAGTGAGCCCAACGTGAACTACTAAGGACTGCCCACTGACAATCATTACGTAATTTCTCTCTCTCCTCTGGGATAGACAAAGGCTCCCCTAGCACTGAGGGGAGGGGGGAGGGGGGAGTGCTAGTGAGTTAGGCCCACCTCCCGTATGGCGCACCCACTGACCCCCAACTGTGGCTGCTGCTTCTCCCATCATTACAAATAAGTTGTACACACAATACTTATAACTAATGATATAAAATAGAACTCGTTGACTCAGATGAAAACAAAATACATATTCATATTACTTATAGTACAACGGCTCACATGCACTAAGTTAGGAAACTCTACATAGACTACAGCCAAAGTTCCTGCCCTGACGATCCTAGCGAGAGTGGGGCATGACTAGGCGTTCTGTACAGCATGCTCACACTGGACATGCGTCACAACATACACGCACACGGAAATAAATCTTAAGTTATAACCCTTTCAACTCTCGAGTACTCAATATAATATGCAAGTCGGTTTTAGTTGGATAATAAATATTAACGCCGACTTAGACCCTTAACCCTTTCAATACCGGTGGCCTGTTTTGTCATATTTTAGTTATATTTAGACAACTTTATACAGCTTAAGAACGATCTGTGAGAGTTAAAAGGGATTAATGAGAGTTGGAGGTCTTTTACTTGCTAGAGGTCCTTCCTAAGCTGAATAATATTGTATAATAGTAGCCAGAATATAATGAAAAGGACGTCCCCGGTACTGAAGGAGTTAATGTGAAGCCTGTAGTTTCTGAACCCCCTTCTCTTTCATGCTTAGCCCTATTAGTTTTCAAATTCTAAAAATTTCGCCCATCTCTTTGTCAATATTAAGACCTTTTTTGCAATTTTGGTGCCTATTTTCTTCCTGGCGAGCAATAGTGAGCCTAAAAGTTAGGAGCCGGGACATTCTTCTACTGACAAATTTACAAATTTATTTCGAAGGGTGGTCTTTGGGATTTGTTTGAATTATTATTATTATTATTTTCTATTTGTTTTATTTCTACTTTTTTGTTTAAAGCTCGATAGAGGTCTAGGGACCAAAGTGAAAAAAATATAAATACCGGTAGGCCTAATAGTAAAAATTAAATAAATGAATACAATAACGTCCCCTTAATGTTCAAGAGTTTGCCCTACTTATTTGGAACAGGGTATAGTTGTCCTGAATGTGTCTTTACCTTGCTGTTGCCGCCTGTTGGAGCGCATCACCTCCCAACACATCATAACCAGGAGCAGCCCCACCAGGACCTCTCAATCCACGACCCGTTGCAGAAGACCCGGGAGGAGGCGCTCATAGAAGGTCTTATAGAAGGTCTCATAGAAGGTCTCCCACAAGCTAACGTTGGGGTGTGGGGGAGGGGGGGTCGGCCAGGTGTAGTAGGCAGAATAGGCGCCCTCACCTCCGCCCATATAGTAGTCCTCTTGCAACACGGTCTTTGAAGGGATCTGCCGGCTTCTGATGCTGTACGTATTATAGTCTGCTTATTATCATTAGGCCAAAAATCTTGACCACTAGCCCCTATAACTCAAAGACAGACTTGGGAGTAGGGTCTTTTTATGGTTTATTGTTTCATATAATTATTTATTATTATATATATATATTTTTAGTTTGAACACTAGACCTTCATCAAGGTTTAAAAACAAAACAAAATACACCCTCAATACCCCCTCCAAGATAAATGTTTACATTTTTCGGTAGAACCTTCTGATATAAGTTACTATCCTCTAGGCCATAACAGTCATAATCTTTCAAATTCGGCCTGGGCGCCCCAATAGTCGCCACCTTCTGCAATAGTGCGACGCTTATAATTTTTGTTTTATTTCTCTGTTATTACTGAACCAAATTTAATAACCTTACACATGCATATATAAATGATCTATCCTCTAGGCCGTAACGGAGCCCTATTCTTAAATTTCGTTCTGGACGCCCTGCTAATCGGCGCCTTCTGCAGTAGGCTAGTGGTAAAAAATGGAAATTGCATAATTCATAGCACTTCATATGCATAGATTCTCGTTTATTGTTCAGGCTGCAAGAGGGCACTTTTAAAATACTTCGCCCTTAGCGGCCTCTTCTACCAGAGTTGATGGACAATTAAATTGGCTGTCTTTTGGGATTTTTGCTTTGCCAATTTCATGTACAGTTGGTCACCTTTCCGACTGGGCCACCTAATGGTAATTTCGCTGGGTCTTTCACTCTGGTATTACTAAGATCGCTCACTCCCCCCCCCACCCTGAATCTGTTGCATATTATGTCCCATAGATGGCGTCATTAGATTTGCTGGGAAGGAGAGGGGTGGGCTACACGGAGAAGGGGGGGGGGGGGGGGATATTTGGAGGTATGTAGGGTGGGGGAGGGGGGTTACGTGAATTATTTCATCAGTGTTATGGTTACTGTTTTATCTTTTGATATTAATTAAGATGTAAATAGTTTTTGCTAGTGAAATCTGCCTTGAAGAAATATATGTTTATGTGTAATTATTGTTTAGTAACCAATTTGTAGGGTTTGCTAGATTCACTATCTATTTAGTAAGACAGCTCTTTCTCACTCATTCACTCACACTATCTATTTATCTATCTATCTACTGTATATCTATCCACATTATAGATTAGTCTTTTCCTTAGCTGATGTTCATTTGCTCTTCTTTGGGTTAATGTTGTCTCTTAATTTTGGTTGAGGTCCCGGGCTGGCCCGTATTGTCGATTTGCGGCATTTGTTTTGGGGCTCCTCATACCTCTCTGTCTCATGCCTTTTTCTTCAAATACAGCATTATGTGTAGCATTGTGTTGTTACTTAAAACAACATAATGTATTGCGTATCCATATCCATCTAGTCGTCATTAGTGAAATTCCCATACCAAAATAACAGCTTTCATAAGGATCATTTTTGTCATTCTACGTTGTACTCTCTCCAATGAATCTATGTCCATTCTGTAATAAGGACACCAAACCTGGTTTCTGTATTAATCCACGTTCGCCTGACGCTAAAATTGTTCCAATTAACCTCTCATTTACACTCTCAATGTATTCGTCCACTTAGTTCGTCTCTCCCTTTCCTTCTCGCTCTCTCTCTCTGAACGGTTTAATTATATTTGCATTGCTATCCAAATGTATATGCTAATAACAAACACCTTTATCATACATATCAACATTGGGAAATGCAAACCACTGAAACTTCTCTGGGGCTACTAGTCGCATAACTAGTCGCTTACACCAAAGAATCCTACACTGTTAGAGAAAATAGGTCATTCAGCAATAAAAGCAGTGCAATATATATTGATATAATTATATTCTCCAGATGTGTATTTTGTGTTTGAGAAGGGGGTTTGGAGAAGAAAAAAAATATATATGACTAAAATACAGTACAAAAATATCAGACTTTAGAACTGGTAACCTACTTAAATAGAAACAAATAAATGATTTGCTCGGAAATAAGTGCTACTAACTTCAAAGTCGTTATAACTTATAAGAAAAATAGGTCCTACTAAAATGTCATTGGAAAACGCTATATACTTTCAAAGTAGCCCCAGAGAAGTTTCAGTGGTTTGCATTTCCCAATGTTGATATGTATGATAAAGGTGTTTGTTATTAGCATATACATTTGGATAGCAATGCAAATATAATTAAACCGTTCAGAGAGAGAGAGCGAGAAGGAAAGGGAGAGACGAACTAAGTGGACGAATACATCGAAGAGACTTATACACGAAAGCTTGACTCTAATATCTGTGGATAGAGTATTTATTAATCAAAATAATTAGTATTCGGTAATGTTTACTCTATATATTCATCTAAACATATGAACAAAATTACCCGCAGAGCCACTTCACCTATGTAATGCAAATTCCCATTACAAGCAACCCAATTCCTCCATATGACAATCAAAGGTTTGATGTTCTCCACTTCCTTTTACCTAATAAATTGTTTCTCTGCGTATGAAAGAGACAAGAGGCAAAACTACTTATAAACAATTTGACGTCCTATTGTCCCCCTTACCCCAGTCAGAACAGAATGCTTAGTACAGAACCATATTCAAGGTGCACTGAAATGTAACTGCAGGACAAGCAAAGCTTGAAACAAAGTCATAGGGTGAGGGATAGACACATTTACGGAGTTAATTCCATACTTTACTTGTTGAGCTGAAAAATTACGGGGAAATTTAAGTTAACTGTTGGCTTTGAATGGTGAGCAGAAAAGTGGTGGGAATGAGTTACGAAGCGAGTGGCCCTCTGTCTCTGCAGAGTGAGAGGTATACGCTGGGACAGCTGTGAAGAACACTGACACGCATGTGCGTGTACACTATGTTGATTCAAACCCAATGTTTCAGCTTAGGATTTAGCTGCTTCGGTTTACTTATGTTTCTGGCTGTTCGTAGCTCAGGTTCATACAGTTCAAGTTACATATATTAGCACTTTCTTTTCTGACTTATGGAGTAGCATTTTATTATATTTACACAATCCTCTCCAGTCAATGATAATGTCCTTAAACCTATAATCCCACCACCATATACTTAATAAACTAAAATCCATAGACATTATTACTTTATAAATATCCGTATTTATAATAAATTCCTGTCAGGTAATTCTGACATCCTCCGTGAGGGAGAAAGAAATTGTCCCACCTTCTACAAAAATGTAGGAATGGGCAATTATATGTTTACAATATATACAACATATTTGCGGCCAAAATATCCCTGATAGCAGCTTCTGCTCTGCGAGCTGCTTGACGCTTTGGTCTGGTCTGTGCTACCTGTATCTTGGCTGGACTGTTTGTAGGAGCTAGAGAGCTGTGGATTTCCAATGGTACTAGCTTTTCTAAAGTCCGTTTACTATGAACTCCTTTGGCATAAACCTCGGCAATACGTACTGTATTATCTTTGTCATGGTAAAGGGCAGTAATCCTTCCCAATGGCCAAGAAGTACGAGGACCATCATACTGTACTAGTACCACATCTCCCACCTTTAGATCCACATCCTGATTTACAGCTTGTGCTCCATAAAACTTCTCACGGAGAGATGTTAAATAATCCCTCCTCCAGATACGCTCCCATTGTTTCAATATTCTATTAAGGTACACATACCGTTCATTTAATTCACTAGTTCCCATATAGTCTGGATCATTGGAACTCTCTGTGTAGTCTTCATGGTCAATTGGCATAGCATTTAGTCTTCTTCCATAAAGTAAATGAGAAGGAGTTAAAGGAGTAGGATGGTTGATATTATCATCAATATAAGTTAATGGTCTATTGTTGACTCTCATTTCAACCTCTGTTAAGACCGTGATAAATTTATCCTCCGTTATCCTTTTCTTGAACAGTGCTTTGCGGATACAGGTTTTCACCTAGCCAATCAGTCTTTCATAAAAACCACCCATCCAAGGGGCTCCTGGGGGTATAAATGTCCACATTAATCCATTATTCTTGAAATGAACTTTGACTAACGGGTCACTATACAAGTCTCTTAGGAATGTTGAGGTTGCTGTGAAATTTGAGGCATTATCTGATATAATAATCTTGGGTGATGATCTTCGGGCTGTGAATCTGCGTAGTAAATTAAGGAAGGTGAGGGCCGTTAAATCTTTGGCCAGTTCAAGGTGGACAGCACGCGTTACAGCACAGGTGAATAAACAAATGTAGTACTTCTTGGGAACATCCTCCTTATTTCTGGTTATAGTTATTGGTCCAGAAAAATCCACTCCTACAGTGTGAAATGGCTCCACATACTGCACACGCTCTCTAGGCAAGGGTGGAGGCCCTGGTAGCTTAAATGGTTTTCCCTCTATTGTCTTGCAGATCACACATCCTTTTATTGTAGTCTTGATAACTTGTCTGCCTTTAGGTATCCAATATTGCTCACGCAACATGGCTAGAGTATCTGCCACTCCTCCATGCAAGCATTGGTCATGAGACTTCCGTACAAGTAAAGTTGTCAGCCAGGAGACTCGTGATAGCAATATTGGAAATTTTGACTGCGGATCTAATTCACTGTGATGTAATCTGCCATGACAGTGTATCAATTTAGAGACAGGGTCTGTGTACAATCCAAGGTTTCTGATCAGAGCCGAGGATCCCTTTGAAAGTTTCCTTCCTGATTGCAGCTGCTCAAATTCATCTTTGTAATGTTCCTGTTGTAGGACTACAACACTCACCCAATAATTTATACTGCTTGGAAGTTTCAGAGATGGCTTGATGGCTTTCAGAAACTTGAAGACGTAGTCTGTAATACGTAATATTTTTCCCAGAGAAGACACCTTTTGAGCATCAAACAGTGTAGGTGATGGGATTTCACTTTGTATAACATTGGTATATACACTTACTACTTCTTCACGTTGAGTCGGCCAATTATCAGGTTGACATAGCCATGATGGTCCCTTAAACCATGACTGGCACTCATGTAGGAACTTCCAAGTAACTCCTCTTGACAATAGATCTGCAGGGTTATCTTTGCTAGGTACATGTTTAAATTGATAATGGAGAGACAGTTCTTGTATATCTGCAACTCTATTTTTAACATACGGAATAGTGCTATTGTTGTTCCGTATCCACTGTAAGGCAGCCTCATTGTCGGACCAAATAACCGTTTTCTTGATATTGAGCTTTGAAGTTTCTTGAAGATGGTTTGCCAAGTGTGTGCCAACTTGAAGTGCAGTGAGTTCCATTTGGGGTAAGGTGCGAGCCTTTATTGGGACTACTCTTGCCTTTGAAGTAACAAAATGACTTGTTTCACCAGAGACAAGGTATGCAACAGCTCCATATGCAACGGATGATGCATCACAGAACACATGAAGTTCACATGGCAGATGATTTTGGGCAACCATTCTTAGAACTCTTATTTCACTTACTTTTCCATATTCATCTTTCAATTTGAGCCATTTTTCTGTAAAGGAAGTGGGCAAATGCTCATCCCATCCTATGTTAAGCTTCCATGCCTCTCTGAGTAGTACCTTTCCCTTAACAGTGATAGGTGTTAAGAGACTTAAGGGATCAAACACCGAGGACACCATAGACAGTAGATTCCTCTTGCTTAGAGAACTGTGGTCTACAAAAGCAGGAGGTTTCAAACTGATCAAGTCTTTCTGGATATCCCAGTGTAATCCTAAAATTTGGGTTGAAACTGGTACTTCATAATCTGGAAAGTCTTGTTCCATTATTCTATTAAGGGCTGAATAATTTGACACCCACATTCTTAGTGGCATGTTAGCTTGTATCAACTCAGAATTGGCGTTATGATATAGGTCCAGTAATTGGTCTTCATCCTGAGGAGTTCCTAGAAGGTTGTCCACATAAAAGTTCTTGCCAATTGTTTCTTTATACTCGCTGTCAGAGTTTCTTAGATGAGTGTCCAGTGTTGCGTGTAGTAAAATCGGACTGCATGTGGCTCCAAATAGTACAGACTTGAATCTGTATGTTATAATCTGTGCATTCTCATAATTTGGGTCTTCATACCATAGAAATCTGGTGAAATCCCTGTCACACTCCTGCAATCCCACTCGCAGAAAGGCTTTGCTTGTGTCAGCACTATAAGCATACCGATCAGTTCGGAATCTCAGCAAAATCTCTCCAAGTTTCTCTGTTAAAGAGGGACCCTTCATAAGGCAGTCATTTAGTGATGGATTAGCGCCTCGTTTTGCACTGCAATTAAAGACTATCCGCAGTGGAGTGGTTATACTGTCCTTTTGCACTGCGTGATGAGGGAGATAATGACTGGTTTCATGGCTGGCAGCATCATCAACCCTTTCAATGAAGGTATTGTTCAGTTGCATTACAATTAAGTAATGATATGTCTGCAAGTTATTCTTTCCCTTTAGAGTTTTTGTCAGACTTTTTAGCTGTCCTAAAGCCATTGCATAATTAGTAGGCAAAGATGGACAATCTACTTTCCATGGCAACCTCACCCAGTACTGGTCATCATCATACTTTACTGTATCCAGGTAAGTGCTGTAAGACACCCTGTCCTCAGGCGAGGGCTTGTTGGCGTTTATGCCAATTGTATCAAGGTCCCATAGCTTATGGACAGGTTCTGTATCTTCTTCAATGACCTCTGCAACTTCTAATGGAGATACTTATGCACACATTCGAGCAACCATTGTGTTCTGATTGTTGTAGCGTTCATCCTGCTCGTTATTGGGAATTCTACCATAAATCAAGTATCCACCCGAGCTCTCGGCCAGTTTAACTTCTTTCTTTGTGGTGACATTAGTAATGAATTCACCATAATAATCTGACCCTACAATTAACTCGATGTCTCCAACTTGATCATCATCTAAATATCTGTCAGCTAGTTGAATGACAGAATCTCTTAACATCTGAGCAGTCCTTTTCAGGCCAGGAATGTAGATGCTATTTGGTAGGTTTTCTAAAACTACAGCTTCAATTCTCTTGCGTCTTCCACCAAGGCGTATTGTAGGTCTTACTGTCTCGTACTCTTCATATTCCTTTGATTGTAGGAATCCGGACAAAGCCAGTCTGACCTTACCACATCCTTTCAAGTTCAGTTGACTGGAAAGATTCTTGGTTATAAAGGTGCACTGCGAGCCTTGATCAAAGAATGCTCTTGTCACAACCTTTTCATTAGTTACTTGATTACAAATTTCTATGGGTGCCGTAGGCAGAGCGGTCGAATTACGAGCTTTATTTGTCTTCACAGACAATATTGATTGTTGGGTGGTACTGGTTGGGTGGTACTCTGTGTACGGCTTTAACCCTTTATTAGCGGCTCACCACATAAGTCGTATTTAATAAAGCTGGACTATGTGGCGGCGCTCGACATAGGTCGAGTGGCAATTTCAGGACGTAATGTTGCTGAGAGAGAGAGACAAGTGGTGGCAGGAGAGTAGCGAGCGTATGACTGCTCCAGACCACCGCGGCGAACATACTGACACGAATCCCAGCTCCCTCCTCCCTCTCTCACTCGCTATATAAGGAATTGTATCGGGAAAGTGGCTAATTACATGCTTTTTGCACTCGCGTTGCACGGTTATTGCAAGAAAACTAGCCATCATAAAAGGATCGTTATGGTGTCATTCGAAAGCTCTGTTTATGCCCTTTCAGGCTTTCAGGGATAGGTACTTGTTTTACGTTCTGGGTCTTATTTAGGCATGAAAATGATCTCGTAAACAGCCCTATTTTGGCTAAAAACACCCCGCTGGGCGGTACATATAAATAAACCGCATAGGCCGCTCGTAAGGTGTTAAAACTTCATTTTTCTTGATACAGAGAGCAGTATGGTGTTTTCCCTTTTTACACTTTCTGCACATAATGAGAATAGTATCACAGTTCATTTCCTCATGGTTTTTACTGACACATCTTGAACATCTCTGCATTGCTTTCAGTCTATCTCGCTTTTCCTTAAGAGTCACATATACATCACAGTTGCCTGTAGAATGTGGTTTTTGGCAAAACAAACAACCTTTCTTTGCCTGGTCACCTTTAGTTTCCATTTTGTAGCTACCAACCGAATTTTCCTTTGGGTAGTATTTCTTAGAAGAAGCAGCCGAATCTTTTATTTGTCGTCTTGCTACTGGAAGTGGTGTGGTAACTTTAGATTTGGCTTCTCTTACTGAAGGAGACCCTTGCATGACCTGTTTCTCCAGTACTTTTGTTAGGTGTTGTATTGAATCTTGAATTCCTTGTTCTACTTCTTCAACTGTGAAATAATGTTTGCTAAGCTTTGTGAACAATAGAGTTTCTACTTTAGGAGGTAATTTCCGAAGCAGCATTTCTTTTAAAAGACAGTTTGACTCTTCTACCTTATCTATGTATTGTTTGAGATTTCTGATGATAGACTGATATTCATTCAAGTAAGCAGTTAACTCTGTCAGATTGTATGAAGGAGCTTTGATATCCAGAAGACGATGACACAGGTGTTGTTGTATTTTATCTTTGTCAGCATAGTTTTCTTTTAATGCTTGTAATGCATCAGCATAGCTTGCCCTGGAAGTCTGATAGCCGATTATTAGCTCCGCTGCTGGTCCTCTTAAGTATGAACGGAGGTATGTCATTGTTTCCACATCACCTAAATCTTTCCGTTCATCCACTAATGACCGAAATGAATCCCAAAATGGAACCCATTCTAATATGTCTCCTCCAAAGATGGCGAGTTCTATGTTTGGAAGCTTGGGTTTTGAGAACTTGGCTGAAGAATGTGGTACTACTGGTTTGTCTTTATTTTCTTCCAGTATGTGGACAAATTCACTCAGTTTTGCTATGGTTTCATATTCATACGTTGAATGAATTTCAGCCTCTGACGAAAATTCCTCTTCCGTCCGAGTTCCTAATTCTTGTGTCTCATAGTCATCAAATAATTGTTGGTAATTCTTCCATTTTGTTTTGAGGTTCTGTATAGCCAAATCTAATTTTATGGCATCTACCTCCTCCTGTGAAGCTATGTCAACACATTATCTCAAGGCACGAGTGACATGGCCTTTCTTGGCCGAAACCGAAGCCTTTGACACCACCATAGTGAACAATTATTTATTATAAGCTTTCATGTGATGTTCTATGCACTTTGAGAACCGGGTATTTATGTGTGCTACTGTGCAAGGGTTATAATGTACCCCATCAGACATATGTCCCTGTCTAAATGGTTGCGCTCCTAAATCTATGGTACGAACACCTTTCCCTTTAAGCAACTTGCATAACCTCCTATTTATACTCCTTGAAACTAATTCGTATGTATCTGGGCGTACACCAAACCAATTACCAGCTGTGTAGTTCCTCGGTTCTATCAAAGTTATTGCCACGTTCTTGTTCAACAACTGTAAATGATCAGAGACTTTAATAATTTCGTTCCCAATTTGGTTGGGATTGCAACCGTCAAATATGTCATTCCCCCCCCCCCAGAAAGAGTATGGCTAAATCATGTGCCTCATCTCGCATACTGTACACCGAAATGTAGAGTGCGTCCAGAAGTCTGGTATTTTGCCGCCTCGAACTTTATATATCTTTACTTCACTGTTCGGGGGTGGGTTGCAAATAGTAGGAGTCTGTGAATGTCCTCCAAGTGCTACTTTGTAATCACGCATATTTGTATACAAATTTAATATCAGTGTGCATGTTTATCCGGTTCGTTCGAAGGACCATTATTAATACTGTGGAGAATAGTTAATGAGCCAGCCCTCCTAGACTCAACACTCCGATATCCACTAACTCCAAAGTATCTCTGGGCTTAGTTTGAGAAATATTACAGTTGTATTAAAGTAATCAGATACAACTATAATAGAAAATAGATTAAGTTTAACGTCAGTTACTAACTTGCACCTACTTGGTATTCGCAGTCTTTATAGGAATCGTCATTATGAAAGGCATCACAATACACACTGAAAATAAATTAAGAGTAATTAGTTTTATCAATTTACCTTGTATTTTTTAATTATAGAACGGCGTAACGATACAACCGGCGATTTGTCGAACGGTGTACCGAACTATTCACGTCCTATTTAACTACGAATCTATCTATGGCCACAGTCAGAATTCGCAACTAAAGTATCCACTTAGTAAAGAGTTATAAAATAGCCCTCACTAAGCGAAGTAGAACTTATCTGGTGATGTCGATGTAAGAAGTTATTTGTAGACGTAATATAATCCTTGTTGGGGAAATAGGTCTCACTTCTACACCGGTTGAATGATATCTCCCTAGCCGCTACTCACGCCGGCTATTTATAGCCGACAGTTACCGCCAAATTCTTTGTAAACGAATCCGCAAGCACGCTCACGTGTGAATCTGCTTGACCTGGGTTCGATCCCAGCCAAGGCTGACATATTTAGTGGGTGTGAAACTCAGGTGTCTGAAGCAACTGCCATCAGCCCCTTCTCTGTATCCTCCTACTTTCTCTATCTTAGTTTCAAAGCCAAAGGCAGATGTTGTGCATACTTGCACAACAAACTCACTTGCTCTCGTATTTCCGATTGTGGCTCTTCTGAATTCTCCACTTTTTGGCTCAAACTTTCCTGTCATTCTCATATTAAATATTTATGTGATATCTGTCTTTCCCCTAACTCTACCGACTTACGCAAATTGTTTGATTATCTAAACTCTAAAGTGGAACACATTCTAGCCATTTCTCCTTTCTCTGAATCTCCATTTTACGAGATTTTAACGTTCATCACCACCAATGGCTCTCCTCTAATTCTACTGACCAACTTGGTGAAGAAGCCTACGTCTTTTCTATCCTAAATGACCTAGAGCAGTTGGTTCAGCAACCTACCCGTATCCCGGATCGCCTCGGAGATTGGCCCAACATTCTTGACTTGTTTCTAACTTCTAACCCTTCTTCTTATAGTGTCGATCTTTTCTCTCCTTTGGGCTCCTCCAACCATAAACTTATCTCTGTCATCTGTGCTATCTCTCCAGTACGGCCACCTGATCCTCTTAGCAGGCGGCGCTTGTGGCACTTTGTCGCTGACGACTGGGAGGCTCTCTGGCAGTACTTCTTTGATTTCCCATGGAATTAATATTGCTTCTGTGGCCGAGGACCCTCGGAGAGTGCTGAACACATTACCGAGGTAATCCTATCGGGCATGAAGGCATACATTCCATTTTCTTTCTCTCTGACTAGTGCAAACATTCTTGGTTTACTCATGCTTTTTCTACTGATGTCTGCAATAAGGAGGAAGCATTTAAACGGTACCGACGCCTTGAACCTCAAGAATCTCATTCTTCCTATATTTCTGCTCGGAATCAAGCCAAATCTGTTCTTCGACTTGCCAAACACTCTTTCATCAATAATAAATGCACTGAACTATCCAACTCTAGCTCTTCCAAAGCTTTCTAGCATCTAGCCTAAAACCTGTCCGACAATTTTTCTTCCTCGTCTTTCCCTCCCCTTTTCCACTCTGATGGCACAACCATCAATTCTTCCTCTGACAAAGCTGAACTATTCGCTCAAACTTTCGCTAAAAACTCCACCTTGGATGATTCCTGTGCTATTCATCCCTCTCCACCCCCCTCTCTCCTACTTATGCCTAACATCCTAATCTCTTCTAAAGATGTACTTTCTATCCTCTCTGGGCTTAGTACATAGAAGGCGTATGGTCCGAATGGTGTTCCTCCTGTTGTACTCAAAAACTGTTCTTCCGTGCTGACTCCCTGCCTAGGCAAACTCTTTTGTCTCTGTCTCTTCTCTAACGTCTTCCCTTCTTGTTGGAAGTTCGCTCTCATTCAACCTGTCCCAAAAAAGGGTGACCATTCTCAACCCTCCAACTATCGTCCAATTGCTCTCATCTCTTGTGTCTCTAAAGTTTTTGAAACTATTCTTACTTCCAAAATTCTTAAGCATTTATCTTCTCATAATCTACTCTCAGATCGCCAGTATGGCTTCCTTAAGGGTCGCTCTGTTGGAGATCTTCTTTCATATCTTACTAACTCCTGGTCATCCTCATTTCGGGACTTCGGTGAGACCTTTTCTACTGCGCTAGACATATCGAAGGCCTTCAATGTAAGAGGTATAGAGTTATAAGAGTTTCTACCGTATTTCGTCATTATCATGTAATTCACTTCCATTCTCTCGTATATTTTTTGTGTGTTTCTATGTAATATTCCCTAATATCAATATGTCCTTTTCCTTTATCCGTAAACCGTTTACCCTTAAAACATGGCGACCACCTAAATTACATAATTGTGTTAATAGTTCTACTTAGTCTTTCTTAACTCCTTTCGTGCCAGCGACGTCTTTTTATTTTCTTCTAGCTACTATTAGACGATATATTTCAGCCTAAAAAGGGCCTCTAGCAATTAAGCGGCTTTGAACTATCTCAATTAACCCTTTATTCTACCACAGATCCTTCTTAACCCTTAAAGAGCGGCGCTCGACTTAAGTCGTGCACCAATTTGCAGCAAGTTAGGAGCATTATTAAGGCTGTTAAAGGGTTAAAATCGAGTGCAAATGGCCGAGAGAGCAGCGGGCCAGACAGCCGACTCCCAGGGCTTACCGCCGCCCATTAACTCATGTTCCCTGTGTTCTCGGGAGGCCGGCAGTGTAGCCAGTAGTGAGCATAGCTGGGAAAAATATACCGATATATGCTAAACTTCCTTGTTTGTGGCACCACTACAAGAGAACCATGAGTGCTACGTAGCTCGTTCTGGTCTCATTTTGAAGCTTTTAGTGCCTAGTTTTTTGCTAAATAATTTTGTTTTCATGCAGATGCTTGATTTATCATGCAGGAGGGCCTGAATATGCCCAAATGAGCCCAAAACACCCCGCTAGACAAGTTAAGCTGCACAAAATCATCTAAATATAGCTAGAATAAAATGAAAAAGATGTCGCGGCACAGAAGGGGTTAAACCTATCCTACGATCACCTTATCTCAGAGAACCTAATCTGTTTACAATAAGAGTACTCGCCTAAATTATACGAGGTTAAGGGGAGATGGGGCTTTTTTCTGTTCCCGTTTCTTTCTCAAGTTTAGCCCCATTAGTTTTCTGTTCGTGTCATTTAGGTGTCGATTTTTTCCTGGCGAGCAATAGCGATATATTAGTGTAAGTCTGTATGAATGAATGGGTCTTCGTTCTGTAAAGAGGGATGTGAGTGGTCATTTTGAGTTTGCTAGATGTAATAATAGTTTGTAGTACAGCCTTTAATACAATTACATTATTGTATGAATCGTTACCATAATCATTAAATCTATTGTATATGCCAATACAAAATAGTTAAAAGTATATAACTTCAGAAGAATATTTAAATATTTAGAATTACATGTTATGCAGATAGTAGCCATCATACATTAGCCAACCTTATTTCACCAATGTGGAGCCTGGCGATTTCGATTTGCTTCATATATATTTGTGCGAGAGATTAGGAATGTCAACGAATCATGCTAAAATGTGAAGTTATGCACGACACAAATATATTGTTAACAGGGTTATGAGCATAATGCAAAATAATTAGCCAAAATACAAGTTTCAGTCCATTTTCATAAATATAGATCGGGCACGGATTATGTAAAGTAATCGATAGGTGACCCATGGTAGAGCAAGGAAATAATCTGATTATTATCATACGATTGTGACACAATTTGTATATAAGTGTACCCAACATGTCATGTTTAACAAATAAGTAAAAAGGAAAACAAGCAACAACAGATCTACTGATCCTTACGAGGTTTCTTGTAAATATGATTGCAAAAGAGCAGATACACATATAATGATATGGAGTAAATTAAGTCCACATATAACGTCATTATCACCATATAAGGCATTGTTTTTTTGTCTTCTGTGTTAGACACATTATACTTGCGTCACCCGCCATCGAATGTTGTCATATTTGATAACTTCCATCTACTATTGGCCTATATATAACTTGTTTAAAATCCATATTATAATTTGGTGTCACATAAGTCGTTGGGATAAATATGCTATAATTAATGATATAGTATAGATTTTCGCCTACTTTTATGACTTCAGAAAGCTACCTTACATTTGTTATTTTTTAAAATGTACTATTTATTTAAACTAATACAGCATTGTCTTTTCTTTTATATGCTGTGCAATCTCAGACAACTAATAACATATTCTCATGCAATTGACAACAGTGATAGTCATTGGTCGACCATCACTCTCTAACCTAGGAAACAAACTACGTTAACTAAGCATTACTCTTGGCATAATTGGTAATCACACACACACACTCAGAATATTGTGTGCCTCAATAAGCATTATCGGAGTGAATATGCTTTTTATAGATAATTATTTTTGGTTGTAACATGGAACACTTAGCAAAGTCATTATTTAACAACAGTACTAAAGGTATGCTACGCAATTGAGATATATATCATAAGCATATATTGCGTGGCACCTCATGTAATAGTGGGTGGACATAACAATAGCCATTATGTGCGTTTGCGTATGCGTGCGTGTGTGCATGCGTGCGTGTGTGCATGCCTGCTTGTTTGCATATGCTTGTGGCGTGTTATAGTGTAGTAATTATAGTTCAGAAATATATACATATAAGTTATGTTGTAAGAACAGAAATATATATTTATTTGAATATAGTATTTATTCAAGTTCCAAATCAAATTACTACAGTAATCCTTTGTATTTTAATTAGAATAACTATAATAATGGTTTCCAATGCAAGTCACGAGGATATATTGTCTCCAGGCATACCAACAGTTATATTCTGCACATTTGTCTAATCAAAACAACTTCACAAGAAGCACATCAAGCACCTGTTATTTGTTAGCATTGAAAGATAACGCAGGTGGGTCAAAACCATTATATTGTAAAGATAGAGGGTATATATTGATATCGTGACACATGTTGGCATGCCTGAACAGCTGTAAGTGTGGCATTTTCAGAGGTGTTAGGGTGGCGAGGAATTGAGCCATACCATTTTCAACTTTCTGTCATGAGACAAAAGAGGTCAACATAGCATATACACGTCTACAGTGAGGTAACGGAAGTTTGATGATGCAGAGTATTTCAGTCCTTATCTAGCTGTGCAATAGATCGTTAATACAATCAATCATTAAATACGGTTGCCAGCTTCATTTTAATTTTTGTCATACCAATTTTCCTGGATGGCATAGAATACATACCGTAGTCATTTTCTTTATTATATATACCTACGGTAGTTCATCAACTAATTTACTTTCGGAATACGATTATCTTGAGTTAATAGGTATAGGCCAAATAAACAAAGGTTCATGGCCAGTAAATGTTTGTAAACTGCTTTGTAAAAAGTTAAATGATAGTAAAATACTGTATATCAAATAAGATTAACATGTAAATCGCCCATGATCAAATTGTACAAAAGGCTAATACACTATTTGTGTTTGTTTGTTTGTTTGTTTGTTTTGTATAACCAACCTTTCCTACACAATAATACCCCCCCCCCCCCCCCCCCCTCCCCGCAAATCTAACTACGCCATCTATGGGACATAATATGCAACAGATTCAGGGTGGGGGGAGTGAGCGATCTTACTAATAACAGAGCGAAAGACTCCCAGCGAAATTACCATAGGTGACCCAGTCGGAAAGGTGACCGACTGTACATGCATACCGTATTTTTTTTTTTTTTTATAAAAAAAAACAAAAAACAAATAGAAGGTCCCACCCCTTTCCCATTCTTAAGTAAGCCATTTTAGATTTACAGAAGAGTGACCATTACTTGCATTGCTGCATGTCCACAAACATTTCAGTAATGTAAGCATGTTTCCTTCTATTTTTTTATTTTTTTATTTTTTTTACCGTATACCGTATACTGTACTCTGATAAATTCCTTAACCATATCGGAGTCCAATCTCTAACTTTAGCCCAGGGCGCCTCGCTTCTGTCTCCCTTCTACAGGAGTGACGTATGAGTTCGGATTTTGTGTTGTGATTAATGAACCACATATATAACTTTCAATAAATAATTGGCTCCAACATGTTGGCCATGGCACCCCTCCACAGGCTCCCTTCTACAGAAGTGACGGAAAGAGAAAATGGTTATATTTTGAGGATGTTACTAAATTTTTACTTGCACATGTACGTACATAATCCTCATTTCTTAATCATTTTCCTATTTTCAAATTCTGCTCAGGGCGCCCCGCTGTTGGTTCCCTTCTGACCGAGTGACAACAAATGTGATCCGATGTTAACCCCTTCTGTACCGGTAACGTCTTTTTCATTGAATTCTAGCTACATTTAGACGATTTTAACAAGCTTCGGAAAGATATATGGTAGCTAAAAGGATTAAGTATCGAGATATTGTGTAACCTATTAATGGGTAGACGTCGTTCCTAAGTTGCATGAAATTGTCTTAATAGTTGCCAGAATACAATATAAAGGATGTCACCGGTACTGAATGGGTTAAGTGTAGTAGAAATAATAGGAGGAGGAAGTGTTTGTGAGAGCTAGCTGGATTACTCGGGGTATGTGAGACAAACACACAGTGAGGGAAGCCAAACAAATGGACAAAGGTGGACAAAATGAAAGCCATACAGAGACTCAACTGCCTAGTATTGCTCCAATATTGCAACACTATAAATTAAGGGGGTAGTGGTTATTTTGTTGGTCTATTTATTTACTTATTTCTTTACTTTATTGTTTCCTCGTTAGACCTCCATCAAGATGTCCCAGCCGAAGGCCAGTTCCTCCTAGAAATACAGGCTCATTATCGCTCGTTAGGAAAAAGTAGACACCTAAATGGCACAAAAGGTCTTTTTATTGACAAAGAAATGAGGCGAAAGGTCTTAAAATCGCCAAACTAGTGAACGAACTTCTTAAAATATCAAAGGTAATGAGACTAAATATGAGGGACAAAAAATGTCCTAGGTGGTCCCCTATCTCTACATTATTTATCATAATATGTTCTTTGTTACTGAAAACTAAATCGAGAATATTATTACCTCTAGTCGGCGTATCTAGGACTTGAAATAAAAAAACTATCTTGCAATACCTCAATAAAGTCTTCAGAATCAGAGTCGCCTATTTGATGCTGCCAATCTATATTTGGAAAACTAAAATCCCTCATAATGCACACATTGCTAAACCTTGATGCCATTTTAATTTCCTCCCATAATGATGTTCCGTCATTTCTACTCATATTTGGCGGTCTATACATAACTCCAATAACTATGGTCTCACTACCTTGTTAACCTCTACCCAAACACTTTCATTATCACTATTTAGTTTAATACCTGATTTAATACAGCTTTTTAATGTACAAACACTGCTATACCGCCGCTCCTCCTACTTGTTCGGTCATATTTAAACAAACTATATCCTGGTATATCAAATTCTGCTAAAAAATGCCTGGTTTCGGTATTAATCCATGTTTCAGTTACCGCTATTATGTCTATCATAGACTACAGTAGATCTGGAGTGGACACGAAAATGAAACTTTGCAGTAAGGGACCCAAACTCGGAGATCGAACCCCCAAGTTCGAACCTCGAAACCGCGAAAATGTGATATTTTCGCGGTTTCGAGGTTCGAACTTGGGGGGTTCGATCTCCGATTTTGGGTCCCTTACTGCAAAGTTCCATTTTCGTGTCCAGTCCAGATCTACTGTAGTCTATGTGTCTATATTTTCTTTGCTAAAAAGTGCTTCAAGTTCGTTCATTTTGTTACATATTTGTAACATATATTACATTTTGTTACATATATTACATTTTATGTAATATACTCTCAATGTACTTCCTTTATTTATACCTAATTTACCTTTATTTCTAATTAACTTCCATCTTCCGTTACACCATCACTACCATCATTAGAAATATAGTCATAATTTTTAGCAAGAGACTGAAAATCCTTATAGCTTTCGCCTGACGCTAAACATTTTCCTTTTAACTTCTCTTTTACACTCTCAATATTTCTGTTCATACCCCCGCAACCACCCTATCTAAAGAACTAGCTAATGTGGAAACTCCTAACCGTGAAAGATGAACCCCATCCCTTGTGTGGTAAACTATCAATGGAAGTTAAATATTACTAAGCTATAATGAATCAAATAAATAAATCTAAATTAAAACTACTCCATATCTAAATTGAATTCAATCTGAAACAAGCTAATTTATATCCAAAGGTCTCACATAATAAATTTATATATAGGGTAAGGTTATAAGGGTTAATATTAGCCAGGAATTAACTCACCAATAGTTCCACGTGGCAATGAGGCAAGGGAGAACGTTTTACCCAAAATGGCGGTGGACAGTGGGGAACGAGACTTCGGTCCCCTAGACACAAGTCAAGTTAAAGAAAGAATAAATGATTACATGGTAATGGACATTATTATTATGCTTATCTGTCAGTCAGTCATGGCGTCGATGAGAGCGTCGTGATGGTGTAGCTGTTTGTATTGCTGACAGTGTATTGTGATTAGAGGCTCAAAAGCGCGATCAACTGAGGGCGGAAAATATATGTTAACTGGTTGGTGTTCGTGAAGGCTCTGGTGTTCCTCGAAGGCACGCCTTGCTGCCTTGGCAAAACGCCAGAAGCCCAAATGATCGTACCGCATCTAGGTTGCTCTATACGATAAAATATATTAATATATACGACAAATTCATATATACTACATAAGACCATGGCAATATTGCTTAATAGCATATTAGGCCTTTTATAACTTAACTTATTTACAATCTTATAATATACGATCTACTCATCCTACGTCTTGCTGTAGGAGCGATCGTGACGTCACAGAGACATACGAGATCATAAAAGGAGTCATAGCCTATCGTATTTACGATACACTCCCCCCACAAAAAAATACCTTAACCCCACCTTAAACTTAAAGTTGCCCAGAGGCTATCTTCTGACGCCACATGTCGACGGCGCCAGCAGCAGCACGTCTGGGACGCGTCCCGGTCCGAGAATGATCACCATCAGGAAGAGGTGAGTCGTTCCTTTGAAAATCCTCGGACCCAGCAATAACAGGTGGAGCATCAGATTGCAATGCGGAATCGAGCTCCAAAGCGTACAAACGTGCGATAGGACGAACAGTATTTCCTGTGGCTGTCTTCAATAGCGCCACCCACTCTACAGAGTCTGCCCCCTTGTATACCTCCAACACGCGGCCCAATTTCTAGTATAAACGAGGACTATCTTCTTTAATTAAAACAACGGTCACCAACAGTAGGTGTCGTTGGTCTACTCGAGGGAGTAACACTCCTTTCCCTCAATGCTAGCAGATATTCACTAATCCACCGTTTCCTAAAATCCTCGATTATCCTGGATATATACTGGTATCTCTTAGACACCGCTACAGCAGAGTACAACGAGGGATCCTCTAACTCTACTATGGATTGGAAATCAGATGGAAACGCAGTCAATGGTTTTCCATATAGCAAGTGAGCTGGCGTTAATGGTAGTGGTTCTTGCAGGTCGGTGTACACATATGTAAGCGGGCGATCATTCACGACTGCCTCTATCTCTGTGAGGACTGTCGTCAACTCACTCTTCTTTAATAGAGCACGTCCTACAACAGCTCTGAGTCCTGACTTTACTATGCCGACACATCGTTCCCACATTCCACCAAACCAAGGTGCCTTAACTGGAATGAACCTCCATTCGCACTGTCTTCTTCTCTCCCAAAAAAGTGATGATAGTAGGATCACTACTCATATCCTTTAGATATTTTGATGCTTGGACATATGTGGGAGCATTGTCGCTAAGAATGAGTTGAGGGAATGAACGACGGGCACAAAACCGTCTAAACGCCAGCATAAATTCTTCGCTAGACATATTATCACATAGTTCTAGGTGTCCCGCTCGAGAGGTAGCACAGGTAAACAATAATATATAAACCTTCTCATGCTCTCTCGTCTTCAATGCCCCTGTGTAATCTAATCCTACCGCTTGGAAAGGTTCTACGTACTTTACACGGCATTCAGGCAGAGGTGGAGCTGGTCCAGTTGCATATGGTTTACCTTTTAGTATCTGGCATATTACACACTTTCTTACGACGTGTCAAGCTACTTGTCGAACTCTGGGTATCCACCATGTGAGACGTAAATTTGATATAATATGACATACCCCGTAGTGTTTTACTTCCCTATGTGCACGTATGATCAATAGATCAGTAATGTGATGTCTTGTTGGCATAAGTATAGGGCGGTTTGTGCCGTCTGGTACACCCGACCACTTCAGGCGACCCTCACACCTGATGAGGCCATTGTCTAGGTGCAACCTTAGTTGACACACTATATTAGACATTAATGTCTTATTCGAGCTTTTCAAGGATTCTAATTCATTGGAAAAGGTTTCTACTTGAACCCATTTGATCAAAGTTACTTCAGCTGCTTTAAATTCACGAGCATCAATGTTGTGACCCCTGTTGCAGAGTTGGCCCGTTACTTTAAGCTTGAGATTGGATACATATCGCAATACCCAAGTTACAACTCTGACTATTTTATTATAGTCACCGAATCTTGCCCACTCTAAGATAGGACCCGGTGGCTCATTTGGTTGGGCTGTAACTGCCACTGTTTCCAGTGGCAGAAGTCCCTCACTAACAGCATGCCAAATCGTCCATTCACTTTCATGGAACAGCCACTTTGGACCATGCCACCACAATTCGGACTTCACTAGCTGGCTAGCCATTATACCCCTAGTTATGAGATCACTAGGGTTTTCTTTTGTATTTACATAATGATAAGCAACGTCTGGCAAAAGGGCTCTAATCTCATCTACCCTATTCCGCACATAAACTGGCAGAGACTTCTTGCTATGTACCCAGTTGAGTGCGACCTGACTATCGCACCCAACGTGAACGATTTAAATATTCAATTCGCTCTCGTATGCTGCGCGTACATGTTGCACCAGACGTGCTAATAGCAGCATGGCAGTCAATTCCATTTTAGGGATAGTTACCTTTTTAACTGGGGCTACCTTGGCCCGGGCTGTAACTAAATGTGCCCCAAATGAAGTAACACCATATATGGCTACCCCGTATGCCGTGGCGCTAGCATCGCAAAACGTGTGTAACGTAACGTCACCGAACGCCGCCACTTTACGAGGTATAGGTTTAGTACATAGGATGGCATACTCATTCAACAACAATGTCCCTTGGTCATTCAGGTCCTCGGGAAAACTGTCATCCCATCCTATTTTACGTCTCTAAACTTCCTGCATTAGAATGCTAGCTCTTATGGTAACGGGTAATGCTAGACCCAAAGGATCAAAAAATTGCGCAACTTTGCTCAACAGACTTCTTTTGGTGTGCGCTCCTGTCTGCTGAGCAAAAGACCTTGTTTGATAAGTTAGTATGTCATGTTTAGGTTGCCAGATCATCCCCAAATTTCTGGACTTTTCCTGGTTAAGAGATGCCGTACCGTCCACCTGTATCAAACTCTGAAGATCTTCACTATTAGTAACCCACTCGCGGAGAAATAGATGTGCATCCGCAAACAATCTGCGTGCTTGCCAGTATGTATATAACAAATCATCCTGACTATCGCTAGAACCCTGCAAATTGTCTATATATAATCCGCGAGATAGTTTACTTGTGTCCTCATGAGTGTCAGCTAGATGTTTTCTGATTGTGGCATTTAACAAAAACTGTGAACACGTGGCCCCTAAGAGTACAACCCGAAAACGGTATATTATGACCGGACTTTCAGAGTCGCTAATGTCGCTGAACCAAAGAAAGCGGGTAACATCTCTATCTTTCTTCCTTAGCTTGACCATCAAGAATGCTTTCTCGATGTCACTGGTATAGGCGTACTTCCCCAGCCTAAACCGCAATAGATGTTGGGACAGGTCCGACACCATGGACGGACCTGTCAACAGGCAGTCATTCAGACTGGGTTGTTGACCTTGGTGGGCGGAGCAGTCATACACCACCCGTATTGGTGTGGTGACGCTGTCTTTCCTTACCCCATGATGGGCCAGATAGTGAACCCTACCCTACTTAATCGGTTCCTTGACATCGACTCTCTCAATAAAGCCCCTATCTTCATAACTCCGAAAGACATCGTCATACGCCTGGCGCGTGCTCGGTTCGTTAGACAATTTCCGCTGCAATGCGCGCAAGTGACCTAATGCCAAACCATAGTTGGTAGGCAAGCTTATCTCACTGTTCTTCAAGGGCAAACTAACTTTATATTGCTTGTCTGAGGCACAGTAGCTCACAGACTCGTCAATCCTTTGTAGCGCAAGTTCCGAGTCATAATCAGTCTCCATAGGATTAATGCCTATGTGATCCAATCTCCATAGTCGTTCCAGGTCGAACTCGGCAGCCATCTTAGGGTCACTAGGTTGGGAATCCTCCCTTTCCAACTCCTCTGCCGCGGTTACATTGACTCTATATATCGAGACCGTGTCGACCAGGACCTTTGACTGTGTAGTATGCACCTTTCCGCTCATGCAATATCCAAATTTAGTGGGGATTAAAATTACACCACACATCTTTTTAAATCCAGGGTATACTACTTCATAATAATGATCCACACCAAGTAGAACATGCACCTCACTCTAATTCCCATGGGATCTGACAAGTTTACCCCCTTGCTACGTAATGCGTGTTCCACCTTCTTCACTCCTACAGATACATATTCTGGTAGGGTGTCTACTACGATACAAGTCATAAAGTACCAGTTTTTACGGTAGAAATATGAAATCTCCCCTATCTCATAGTCTTGTTTATCAGTAACCACTGTGAAGCCCTGTAATCGAAGAGTCTCAGCCCCTATATTCGGTGCATCAGTCCCACTAGTACGGACCTCTTTATAAAGGAACGTTGAGACCCTTGATCTAGAAGTACCCGACAAACTTTGTTACTGTCATTACCTTCCATGGGAATCTGTATTGTGGGCAATATAGTGGTGTCTTGCGTGCTACCTAGTGCCACAGTTGTAGTACCCTCTGTTTTGACGTCTTTGACTTTATCTGCTGTAGGACACAATTTATCAAAGTGATGTCCTTTGCAGTGGCGACAGGGCCTTAAGTATGTAGCAGTACATTGTCCCTGCTTATCATGTTCCTTACTTAGACAACCTACACATAGCTTCAATCTTTTTGCCTGTGCTAATTTTGTCTCATTTGTTGGGTATTTTATGCAGAAACTCCATTTATGTTTGTTATTACATAGCTTACATAGAATCTGAGCAGGTTTCTTATACTTATCCTCTTTTTTGTCTTTAGTCCCCACTGTCATGCTTACCGTTCCCCTCTTCTCCACATTCTCACTCCCTCCCAACACATACATTCTCCCTTTGTTCAACTGTAGATTATTGATTTCCTTACTGAACTGAGGTTTGAACTCCCCCAGGTCAAACGATCTAACCTTGTCAAGTATTGCCATAGGAAGCTTTTGACGCAAGATAATGGCTATCATTTCCTGTGTGGTAAGCCCTAGGGTGTTTAGCGATCGAGTATGGCACTCCATATTTGCCCTAAATTTTGTTAACTCCTCAACCTTATACTGTGGTTCTGCGAGCCTTAACAAGGCAACGACATGGGCCATCTTCAACTGCTCTTGATCCCCGTATGTGGACTTTAATAATTGTACTGCCTCAAGGTAACTACCACCCACTACCGCAAAACCCTCTATCAAATGTAAGGCCTCTCCTTCCATTTGTCCCTTCAGATAGTGAAACTTGCGGACATTATCCAAAGAGGATTCATGAACTGTAGACTGAAATACGTCCCAAAAAGCTAACCACTCAGTCAACTTGCCCCCAAATGTAGGAAGATTGAGCTTTGGGAGGTGTACAGTATGTTTTGGGTCAGCCCTTCTATGGGCCTCATTCTCGCCTCCCTTCTTACTTGCGATAGCACGCTGTAATATGTACTTCGCTCTAAAGACAGGTTCATCATAAAGGGCGCGATTATCACACTCTGTAACTATCTCTTCCTCCTCTGTCATGTCAGCCACAATCACCTCACTCAGAGCCATAATACGACCGTGGGTAGCTTGGATGTTTTCTAATCTAGCCTCCAATTCCTCTAGTTTAGCAGTAGTGATGAAAGTGTTGACGTCCACAATTAGCCTACTTAATACTCCCCAAAGTCCCGCCCTTTGACTTTTAGGGGCCTTGATCAGCACCCCACTAGATGGTGTCTCTTTATTGTCTTTATTCATTTTGCATGTGAGCCTATAGGCTATGTATCTAAATGTTAAGTTACAAAAACAGCAGCAAAAATAGTAGTCTAGTTAAGAGACGCCGACCGGCGGACTTCTACGTTATGGAGAAAAAATAGTACACAAAATAGCAATACTTACTAAAGGATCATATTGAACAGGATTTTTTTTTAGGTCAGGTCATAATTATGTCACAGGAAGTCTGAAACGGAAAAGAAAACTTATTGGGGGAAGATGATGGGTGGGATGCAGGACTTAGGCAGGCGCAACGATATAACCCCGTCCCTCTCTAGCCAACGCTTCGTTAGCCCTACAATCTTATCATACAGGACTTGATTGGTGTCTAAATCGAGGTGGACACCTTCCTGGTCGAGATCCCGGGTGCTGAGAGTAAGTGACACAAAGCGGTGCCTCGTCTCTACTAACCGACACCTCAGGGCGCGGTTAACAGAGTTCTTAATGGCTTGATACTCCTCCGCTGACAACCCTCGGACCCTCGTCCGGCTCTCAATTACCACAGTCCTGCAGCTCTCCCCGGACTCACGCTCCAGATCCAGCGCCACCTCTTTGATGGCGTCAGCTAACTCGTGGGGCACTGTACCGGGGCATATATCATTGCCTCCCAAGAACAAAAAGATCATATGCGGCCTATACCGAACCACCTGCCCCCACTGTGGGGAGGCTCTCAGGGTGTCAACGGTGGCTCCAGGTACCCCGAAGTAGGACAGCTTGAATGTCATATCCCCCTCCGACGCCCGATACGACTCAGCTCCTCCGTCGGCTGGCCTTAGCCTAGTGGCATATGAACGCCCTACTATGGCAATTCGCTGAGGTACCGGCGCCCGAGGTACAGGAAGATAGCCAAGCCCCACCCCTCCGGGGTCCTTGCTCCTGCATCCCTGGGCTAATCCCTTGCTCATTGCCTATAAAATCCCTTACTGGTAGCTAATTCCCGAGGTCTGGGCACCAATGTGGTAAACTATCAATGGAAGTTAAATATTACTAAGCTATAATGAATCAAATAAATGAAATCAATCTAAATGAAAACTACTCCATATCTAAATTGAATTCAATCTGAAACAAGCTAATTTATATCCAAAGGTCTCACATAATAAATTTATATATAGGGTAAGGTTATAAGGGTTAATATTAGCCAGGAATTAACTCACCAATAGTTCCACGTGGCAATGAGGCAAGGGAGAACGTTTTACCCAATATGGCGGTGGACAATGGGGAACGAGACTTCGGCCCCGAGACACGAGTCAAGTTAAAGAAAGAATAAATGATTACATGGGAATGGACATGATTATTATGCTTATCTGTCAGTCAGTCATGGCGTCAATGAGAGCGTCATGATGGTGTAGCTGTTTGTATTGCTGACAGTGTATTGTGATTAGAGGCTCAAAAGCGCGATCAACTGAGGGCGGAAAATAGATGTTAACTGGTTGGTGTTCGTGAAGGCTCTGGTGTTCCTCGAAGGCACACCTTGCTGCCTTGGCAAAACGCCAGGAGCCCAAATTATCATACCACATCTAGGTTGCTCTATACGATAAAATATATTAATATATACGATAAATTCATATATACTACATAAGACCATGGCAATATTGCTTAATAGCATATTAGGCCTTTTATAACTTAACTTATTTACAATCTTATAATATACGATCTACTCATCCTACGTCTTTCTGTTGGAGCGATCGTGACGTCACAGAGACATACGAGATCACAAAAGAGTCATAGCCTATCGTATTTACGATACCTTGAGTACATACATTTTTATCTCTCCCATAGAAACGATCCCAGTTATCAATGAATGGTATTACTTTTTCTTTGCAATATTTCTCCAACCGGCAATTGATACCAATCGCCCTGGATGTCCATTCCTTGGGAACTCCTCTTCTGGGTAGGATACCATGTACTACAGGGATCCCTCCCTTCCTCCTAACCTTGTCTAACACATCCCGATACTGCTTCAGCAGTTCCTCACGTCTACCCTTACCAACATCGTTACTCCCGGCACTGAGACAAATAATTGGGTTATCTCCACTACCTTCCAAGATGTGGTCCATTTTCTCTAAAACCCTCCCAACTCCATGGCCAGGCAGACACACAACCTTCTTAAGTTATGTGCGGGTAGCCCTAACTAAATGTCTTACCATGGAGTCGCCCACAATCAACACAGATTTACCTTCTCCTCGGGAAACAGACTTACCTTTCCCTTGGGACAAACCGGAAGTGGCAGCAGCAGAGGGTGTAGGAGTGGCAGCTGGTGCTCCTGTGGTGGTAGTGGTAGCGGCAGCTGACGCTCCTGTGGTGGTGGTGGTAATGGCAGCTGGTGCTCCTGTGGTGGTGGTGGTAGTGGCAGCTGGTGCTCCTGTGGTGGTGGTAGTGGCAGCTGGTGTTCCTGCGGTGGTGGTAGCGGCAGCTGGTGCTCCTGTGGTGGTGGTAGTGGCAGCTGGTGTTCCTGCGGTGGTGGTAGCGGCAGCTGGTGCTCCTGTGGTTGTGGTAGTGGCAGCTGGTGCTCCTGTGGTGGTGGCAGTGGCAGCTGGTGCTCCTGTGGTGGTGGTAGTGGCAGCTGGTGTTCCTGCGGTGGTAGTAGCGGCAGCTGGTGCTCCTGTGGTGGTGGTAGTGGCAGCTGGTGTTCCTGCGGTGGTGCTAGCGGCAGCTGGTGCTCCTGCGGTGGTGGTAGTGGCAGCTGGTTTTACTGCGGTGGTGGTAGTGGCAGCTGTTGTTCCTGCGGTGGTGGTAGCGGCAGCTGGTGCTCCTGTGGTGGTGGTAGGTGCTGCAGGCAGTTCCATGGTGATGGCAGGCAAAGCTGTGTGGGTGGCAGGCTCCCTACGACTCCCACCCATTTCCTGGCTAAGGTTATCCCCTTCACATTCATCTCGCAAGTAAGTGAATGTGTTAGTCACTCTCACTCCTACATTACTATCCTGCTTACGGAGTGACTTTCCCGCCCTTATTGTCTACGACCTTCCATGAATAGAGTGATTTGTTAGGTTCACCCTCCCTCTTCCCCTTACTCGAACTGCAAAGTTCCTGTAGGCTAATTTTTAAAGATAAATGTTCATCTTTTAACAAGTCCACTTCCCTCTGAATATTTACGTTAACCTCCCTCAAAGATTGAACCTGTTCCCTCACCACACTCAACTCTTCCCTCACCTTTAGGAAGAGAGAGAGAGCGAAGTTCGGTGCAAGAATCAACCTCCATACCTGCCATTTTATTCCAAAGCTAGCTAATGAAACAAAACTAAATAGATAAATCAAATACTAACAAATAATCACTGAGCTAAAGCACTGCAAAAAATGCACTTAAACACTTGCCACCAACTACAGGTAAGCGAGAATGACACACTTTACTTGGCGCACTCCACTACGGACACGTCCTTCCACTACCTGGGTCGGGCAGGTACTCTCTCCAAGGAATATATGTCCAATAGGGCGGATTGAAAATGGTAATTTTTTCAAAATTTACAAATTTATTCAACGGGTAGTGTGCAGTAGTTGTCAAATGGCATCAAGATATTGTGTTTGAAATTTGAGCTCCCTCAGACAATATCTTCAGGTGCCTCCATTCACTTAAACTTTAATATTTTTGCTGAAAATACAGCTTTAAGAAACAAAAATAGATCTGCACTTTTTCCAACTACCTTCAATGGGTAGTTTGTAGTTGGTGGTCCAGAGCATTTAGATGGGTCGTCAGGGGAAGGTCGGGCAGGTTTGGGAGCATTTATATGGTACCCCCCCCCCCCCCGGGGACTCCGAGGCTGGGCCTGTGTTCATAGTCTTTGACTTTTTTGTGGAAGGAGAAAGTGTGGTGTGCATGTTAAGTGTAGTGAAGTAGATAGGAGGAGGAGGTGTTTGTGAGAGCAGGCTGGACTACTCTCAGTGTATGAGAGGCACAAAGGGAATCAGTAAGAGAGGCCAAGCAAATGAAACAGGAGTTCCAGCGACTCCTTATCAAATGCCTACAGCCTCTCCTGGGTATAGCCCTGTTCGATTGATGTCTACAATCTACCCTCATATATATATATATATATACTGTATATACAGTATATATATATACTGTATATATATATATGTATATATAATTATATATATATACAGTATATATATATATATATATATATATATATATATATAATACGAAACAAAGATTAGTTAGGTTAATTTAGACGCTATTGGATATGGCTAGGCTCGATTGCTAGGTTTTCGTATTGTAAGTTACATCAGTTTTGGTTTCGTTAGCTAGTGTGTTACGACCGGCACTACGAAATAAACAAGGGCACTTAATGATGGACTAGATGATAGGCTATATCTGCAACAACGGTACGCTAATTCCAAAACCCTCGAACTATTACGCCGGTGAACAAAAACACTTAATACCCTTCAGAGTTAATCTACTGGATAACGGGGTATCAATTAACTAGATTTTAGTGCACTTATACAAAGGCTTTCCGGTGACGGTAAAGCCAACTCACAACAGGAGTACTTACGTTATGAAAATGCTCTTAACCCGTGGAGCCCCGGCTAGTTTTGTAATGTTTGCGCACCAGAACCCGGCCGGTTTTCAAAAAATGGTTTTATTCCAGAAACAATAGCGAATGGGTTAGGAATGAAGCAAAAACCACGAAAAAACGCTCAAAAAGCTTTAAAAATGGTCCTACAGAGCCCCCGAAAACGGATTTTACAAGAGTAAAAAATTGAAGGCAATTATCCCAAAAATCCATGTTATTGCGCGCTCGCGCGCACACACGTAGACTTTGAGAGTTTTCAACCATCGGCACGGTTGCGTGGGATACGTACACAGTTCCCATACAAATCTGAGCCCTCTTGAGTGGCTACACCTGAGGTTACGGTCGGCGCAATTAGGGTGACGCGCCAGGCGCGTCTCTGGGGCTGTGCGTTACATACATCGCCGACGCGTCAGACGCGTCGCTGGGGCTATACGGGTTAAGTAATAACAATGATTGAATAAACTATATAAGATTTAATAAAGGAATATATGCTTACGTTAACTTTAGTGTGAGTCTGTACTCAACACTAAACTCTACAATTTATATATTTTTTTTTCTTCTATATTCCAACTTACTTCCTCTCGGGCATAGGCTGAGAGCCTTAACATTCACCGCTTTACAATGAACAGTGAAGCCCGAGAGGTCTTGTTCCAGTCTAGGGAGTGAGACATGTGAAGCACGTAGAGTACAACGAGCACCTGCCATCTTGCCTTCACATGAGGCACGGTGCTCACTCATGGCCCGAAACGACCCCATCTCTGAAGCCACCTCGTTCCCGTGCTTCACTGTCTCACCCCCTACACTCGGACTCTCACACTTACACACACAACGCCACCTGTTGAGCAGATAACTCACCAGGCATTGCACCCCTATAGCATATTTTGAAAATGGGAATATTCATACAGTGCTATTTAATCAGGGAACAATGAGGGTATTTTATTGACGTTTCGGTGGGCTTGTGGTAATGCACTGATACCAGGTACAGCACAAATTCCATCCCAATAATATCTTCCCATTGATACATCGGGATTTGAACCCGGGACCTTTGGATTACCAGGCCAGTGGCAAGACCACTCCACCACACCTCCCCTCAATGCTCTATGAAACCACTGGAAGTCTAGTCCTACAGCAATCAGATAAGGAATCTTCTGAAAAGGTCTGATGCTCTAAGATGCTCGTTAATATAGAACAGAAATAAATGCAGGGGCAGGACACCAAAGCGTGTATCTTAAATACACCAATAAGTAGGATACATACATATAACAAGGGAGTGCAACAACTCTGTGACAGCACTAATAATAACCACTCAGAAACAGTACTTCCTTAGCCAACGTAACAGCCAAACTGGGTTGTGCACTATGCATCAACCAAGGCTAAAATAAGGCGTGAATAATTCCCAAAGCATACACAATGAAAGTTAATGAACACAATGCTGTCTTCCTCACTAATAAAGTCTAGCAGTGGCATAAAAAGTACTAGGAAACTAGGCAGAGCGCAAGCATGCTCGTAGCCTACTGTCTCCCCTTGAACAGATTTCCCTTATGTTACGTTAAGTGACTTGGAGGCTCTCTTGGTAAGTCCAGATCTCTAGTATCTGGTCTTGCCCTGGCGCTCCACAAAGGTCAACAAAATGAGGTAGCAATCATACAGGTAAGAAAGAGTAGGCAAAAGCCCTTTACCGGTATACTGCTACACTCGCAAAGGAAAATATGCACAAGGGTTACAGGCTAGCTAGCTTCGTCGATGTTGTACAGGCTCTGACTTGCCACATACATAACTCAAACAACGACCAAAGATACCTTCCACTGTCTAGCATTAAATAATGGGAAAGAACAGTGCAATAATTAGAAGAACCCCAACACTAGGCTACCATATGACTATGACCCTACTAATCCCTAACGCTAGTGCAAACATAAATGTGAGAGCTGGTGCTGGTAATACGACTGACCGACTATGGAAGTTGTATGCAGAACCAGAAGGGATAAGTAATTGAATAAAGATGGAGTATGAAAAAGAAGAAATTCAGAGAGAGAGAAAGTATAGGGGGTTATATGGGGGACAGATTGCAAAGGACATGTAGGACCAAGCATGCTGTGCCAAGCTCTGCAGGAGAAATGCGGCAGGAGCCCCCCAGCACCAACAAAGGCAGCGGTACCCAATCACAAACGACTACGTCACGAGCAGCAGGCGTCACGTGACGCGTCAGGTCCGCCGACCACTCACAAGCGTGGGAAACTCCTCCGAGCGAGGGAGGCAAACGTACATACACACGCACATACTACCACCTCACTGCCTACCTCGCTCTTTCTCCTTTAACTTCACACAATGCATCTTATATTCTATCAATGATATAAAATTCTTCCAAGTGTCACAGACAAGAATAAAGACCACCACTGATCTGTCTGTGACACCATGAACTCTATGAAAGAAAGAACATCGTTCTACGATTATTGTAGCCCATTTCACTGCCCTGGCGAGCGCTAGCGAGTTACGAGTGCATTCTGGCAAGCTGGCCAGCGTAACACCCCGCCCAAGATGTGGGACGTTTCAGCCTCAGGTGAACTCCACATCTGACCAGACAGAATACTCACCAACCCCGCATCACCCAGCTACTCTCCCAAGTTGTGAAAACAAGGCACGATCACAAACATAAAACACTGCATTATAAAAAAAAATCTGCGCAACACTTCCCCAAAATAATAGCATCATAATAATTATATCACGCTCAACGAGCAAGCTTCACCAAACCTAGCCTACTAAGACAATAACTCAGTGTATCTTAGATGCTTGCTGTGATATACTGCACTTATATACTATCAAAAAGAAAGAGTTTTATGTGAGGTTTTTTATATTTTTTAATAGTGTTTTTGGCGGCGTTGCACTACAGGGGCAAGCCTAATTTTTCTCCACTCTCAAACACACACTGACTGAACGGCGAGGGTTCTCCTGCAAACATACCCTCCTGTGACAAACAATCAGCCAAAACATTATCAGTGCCCTTAACATGCCACACATCCAACTTTTGTTCCGTCAGCAAAACAACATCTGGCACTGATAAACTGCCCAGTCCATCACAAGACTGGCACTTCTCTTCGCTCTCTCCGGCAACGGGGCCTGCCAATAACCTTTCACTTCCACCTTAGTGATAAACGAGGCAGCCCCGATGCAGTCTATGGTGTCGTCAACTCTAGGTAATGGATAGGCGTCTGTCAGGGATTATGCTTCCACACTCTTGCAATCAACATACACACAGATCTTGCCATTTAACTCAGGTTGCAAAGTTACTGGCAACGACCACTCACGATATCCCTTATCCCTCAGACCCTTTTTCCACATGTAGTCTAGCTCTGCTTTCACGACAGACTGTTGAGTAGGATTTATACGGTAGGGAACTAACTTGAGCCTTGCACTGTCTCCAGCCTCCATGTCGGATACTACCCCGTACATCAGGCCTGGAGCAGCAACAAACATGCGGACATACTGCCACAGCCTAGTAAACAACTTCTCTTGGCACTCAGGAACAAGAGGTTGCAACTTATCTCGAAGAACAACATGCCTAGTGCCCTCCCACAACCCAGCCGAGACCGCAGCTTCTAAACTATAGTCTCCCTCCTTCTCCACCTTCATCCCTAGAACAGCCAGGTCATGAGAGGGACAATCAGTACCACCTGTGCAGTCACTCCCATAGTTCATAATTGCTAAGGCTTCCCCGCCGATACCGTACATGCGCACCCCCGCATTCCTTGCGACTACATCTGCCTGCGCAGCATCACCGCCTTCAGCGACATGGCCAGGTAAGTCGGTCTATGGTAGGGCTGTTGCATTCGACTAGAGCAGCATTGGGAGGCTATGCGACGACCGGGCGCATCCACTCCACAGCCAACCTCACCAATCTGCTCAATGTCCTTATTCTGACCACCACCCTTAGCAGCCATGGGTCGACCCTGACCTGACAACCATGCCAAAGCCTCGTCGCCCACCTTGAACCACTGAAACAACGAGGCCAACGGTTTACTGACACTCAAGTGACCTGCCAGCGGAACATTGTGCACCGCATGAGTTGTGAGGCCTGGGTGCTCGGCACAACCAGTGGGGTATGAACCGAGCCGGTGCTGGAGCGCTGCACACTGCTGCTCAGGCAGGTGCTCTAGCGCTTCCACAGCCACCTGACTCGTGTCCCCCGCCCACTGCTCCGCCGAGACATGACAATCCCAACTCTCCTCCACCTGTGCCCCACTGCCCCCCTCTCACTGGGCTCTTTCTATTGGACTAGGTATGCGGCAACAAGCAACAACGGAAAACGCTAGATCCAGCCCTTGTCTATAAACCCAGGCAACAAACCACCCTAAACCGTCAAGAGTCCTGCCTGGACAACGAGGTATCCTATGACTCGGTTACAGGGTGCACGCACTATAGACTGCTGATAGTCAAGCAGGCTATATAAAAGATCACACAATTAAGTTGACTTAAAGCTTCAAGGAAAAGATAGATAACGGAATTAAATTGCAGAAACAATTTAATAACAAACTAGAAGAAAGTACATTTAACGTTACGTTAATTAATACAACTAATCACCCCTGCGTGAAAGAAGGTGAAAGCAAACAGTCCTCAAAACATTGTACAGGTAGACAAGATGCGGGTTCTAAACTGCATGCGGCTACTGTAGTATCTGATGCTTAGCAAAGAAAATACGTTACGGATTTAGAGAACTCTTAACTCATAAGCAGGAATAAATACTAGTGATAGGCCATACAGTGTATAATGGCATAGGTATAATTAAATAAAGGCAGCAACTCGCAACATAACCACATACAGGTGTGCTTCTCACTCTTAGTCAGGCAAGCCTGCTCGGACAGAGTCTCTAAGCCCCACCCTGACTCACAATGCTCACAAAAACGGTAAACTGTGGCACAATAACAAGCATACAGAAATAATAAACCCCTAGCTGTTAATCTGCCAGGTGGCAGAGGTCTAGCTGGAAGGATATAGGCTTCGGATACCCGGGCTGAGCCACCTGCTCTAGCCTAGGGACGTTCCCAAGTCTGTGTGCCAAATTACTCTAATTGAAAGGGTGATCTCTTGAGAGACTCAGATCGCAAGTATCTGACTCTCTCCTGGCGACCCTAAAACAAAAGCAAGACGTGCTAGCGCAGTGCTGAGTGGACTAGGCAAGGGCCCTCACACAACACAACACTAGACACACAGGGACACAGACAAGAAAATGCCCCCAGACTCCCACGGGTATCCTAGTAAAGTCGTGCGGGTCCACAGGACTCGCACCAGCAGACTTTACTTAAAGGATCGCAAAAAGCCCCCCCTCCGGTCTAGCCCCTGCTAACCTGACACAAGAACACACTAGCAAGCATGAAACCACCAAATATGAGACAACAAAAAAGCTTCCTAAATCTCATTAACAATTACGTCTCTGCATAAGGCCCAAAATCCTATCTAGTTATCTGAGAGCTCGTCGTTAATACAATAATAGATATAAGGTCTATCAAGGGGATGGGATAATTAAATAGATTGGTGAAGTAGTGGAAGGAAGGTATACAAAGTAAGAGAGAAAGTTTCTAAGTGGGGTTGAGAGGGATAGATATCAAGGGGGTCCGAAGGGTACGACAGTGAGGTGAGCTCTGAGTCTTGAATCTGTCTGGACCCCCCACTAGGCATGCAAAATACATCCCAGGCTTGGCAACACTCAACACAGTTGCCGGGTCAAAATCGTCTACCCCGTGCGTGAGTCGAAACTAAGCCTAACGTTGCAATCAAATGCATGTGGCACATCAGGCTCGTCCCAAGCTAGACTCTCCGCGCGAAGCAACGTCCCCCAGCCGGTCTCTCTCTCCCGCTCGTCTCCTCCCACTCTCACTAGACTTACATCTTATATATTATAATGAAACAATCAACTATCGAGAATAAAATATACTAAGATGCGTTGGTTACGAATAAGGGTAGCTACAAGCTGTGAAACAACATAAGAATATCCCAGACATTAGTTACATTGTCGTAGGATATATACTAAGGAAAACCCGGCCGGCCGGCTGCCGCCAGCCGGTTTCTAAACAGCTGGGCAGCCGACGCGCGCGCATGCCCGCACATGGCTAGTATGCAGAAGCGTCACACCTCCCCCAAGATATAAGACCCTTGACTAAGTTCTTCATATCTAACAGAAAGCTTCTCATAGTACCACACACTGTTGCGACACAACGCACTTATATAGAAAAAAAAAAGACTGTTGCGCTCCACCGAGCAAGTTCAACTAACTCAGCGACAATAAGCGAAAACATTCAACTTAGATACTGCTACAACATCTTATACAAAATTCTACACGTTATAAAAATAAAGAGTTTTTATAAGGTTTTTGCTTTTTTAATTTGTTTTTTTTCGGCTGAACTACAGTGACAGCCTATTTTCCTCCACACTCAACCCTCAATCCTGTGGCAGTCTAACCAACATCATCCACCCTTGATAGACAATCCGCTATCACGTTATCAGAACCGGCAATATGGCGTATGTCCAGATTATACTCCTGAAGCATGAGTGACCACCTGGTCAGCCTCATATTCCGGTTATGAAACTGATTCAAGAATTTCAGAGGGTGATGATCGGTATAAACCACTACGACTGGTCCGAAAGCAGGAACATATACATCGAAGTGCCTGAGCGCCAGCACTATCGCCAGGAGTTCTTTTTCAATTACAGAGTAATTCCTTTGTGCACTATTGAATTTTTTACTGTAAAAACTCACTGGATGTTCGATACCTTCATCATCTGTCTGTAACAAGACAGCCCCAGCCCCTACGTCACTGGCATCAGTCGCCAGCTGAAAAGGTCTGCTGAAGTCCGGGGCCCTGAGTATGGGGTGAGTACATAACAGGTGTTTCACCAAGGAAAACGCCTCTGCCCACTCAGGAGACCACCGGAACTTCTTGTCCTTAGATAATAAGTCAGTTAAAGGTGCAAGTACAGTCGAATAGCCTTTGATGAAGCGACGATAATAGCCTATCATACCTAGAAACCGCATGATTTGTTTCTTAGTCGTAGGCTGGGTAAACTGATCGATGGCTTTGATCTTTGTCTGTGGAGGGCACACCTGACCCATCCCAACCTCGAACCCCAGGTACAAAACTGTGGCTTTGACAAAATCGCACTTACCCAGGTTTACCACCAAACCTGCTTCATTCAGTTTATTAAAAAGCTGTCCGATGTGAGCACAGTGACTGTTAAAATCATCGTCGTATATTATGACATCATCTAGGTACACCGTACAGTTGGGAATGTCGTCTACAATGTCGTTCATTAATTTCTGAAACGTTGCAGGGGCATTTTTCAGCCCGTATGGCATAACATGGCAACGATATGTGGCACCGTCCACCACAAACCCACACACCTCTCGCGCTCGCTCAGACAAGGGCACTTGCCAATAACCCTTAACAAGGTCTATCTTAGTGAGGAACTTGGCTTTTCCTATCTTATCCACACTGTCGTCCACACGAGGGAGAGGGTAGGCATTTGTGAGGGTTAAACCATTCAACCTGCGGAAATCTATACAAAACCGCACCTTGCCATCTGGTTTGGGCTGCAGTGTGACGGGGGAAGTCCACCTTACTGCACCCTCAGAAATCAGCCCACGTTTCAACATATAATCCAGCTCTTCCCTAAGTGCTGGTAATTTAATAGGGGGAACACGGTATGGCACTGATTTAAAGGGCGGGTGGTCCCCAACATCGACATCGTGCACCGCTTGAGTAGTGAGGCCAGGATGCTCCGCGAAAACAGCTGGGTTTGAATCAAACAAGTGCTGCACAGCTACACGCTGTTGCTCAGGCAGGTGCAATATCAACTCGTGAGCCACTTGTCTAGAATTCCCCGCCCACTGATCCGCAGAAACATGACAATCCCAATTATCCTCCCCCGCAGCTTGACTGTCCCTTCCTCCTTCTTCACCACGATCGCTGCAGATCAACACCGGGACAGTGAGAGGCTCGGAGGGGCGCCTCACATACTCTTTCATCAGATTTACATGGCAAAGTTGGTTCTTTTTCTTACGATCAGGAGTAGCTACTAAATAGTCGAGATCAGAAACCTTCCTTACAACCCTGTGTTAAATTTGTTAAGTGTCTGGACCGTTCCAGAGGCGTCTGGATGTCCAAGAAATGCGGAATTTGCACAGACCTCAGGAGTGGTCTTCTTGATCAACGAGATCAGTCATGCTTAGTAGCCTTGCAAGAGATTAAATCTACTCTTAATAACTACACCAAAGACATAGCTCATAAAGCACTCCATTGTGCTGATGAAGTGCTTTGGGACCATTTGATTATTAAATCTCAAGTTCATAGAACTCCTCCTTCCCGGTCCAGTTCTAAGTCAAAGAGTAAGCCTAAGGTTCTTTCCAAAGCAACAGTGAGCAATAGTGATAGTAGTGACTCTTCAACTCAGGCAACCCACCCCCCTCCCCCCCCCCCCGGCCGCCGTAAAAGAGCGCGGTTACCATCTCCACGAGGCGACCAATCAAGGTCCAGGTCGAGATCGCCTCTCAAGAGGACTTCAAAGACTCATAAGAAACAGAAAACTGACTCGGCGGCGTCTAGTGGCCGAAGCTCAGATGAGAAGGGTAGTAAACAGTCCCGTACGGAGGCGAAGAGCTCGGCAAATGCCGGGGTCGCATCCACCAGCCTCCTTCCCTACCTCTACCGTGTCTAACGTCCAATCTGGCAGTTCAGAGGTGGGGACAGAGGACGTTGAGTCAACTCCCAGGGATGGGTCAAGTGATAGAAACTCAGGGTCTCAAGATTTCAGTTTTGCTATACCTAAGGTAGATAAAACACTTAGTCATTCTTGTGGGGTGTCTTCAAAAGTCTAGGCTGACCAGTACAGTGGGTACACGGCGAGTGAACATCACAGTTATAACCCAAGTTCACAGTATATTTCAAGTTCACAGACTAGAGTGGAACAGGAAAGTCGTAGTGTGTGGAGACTCCCAGAAACCGTACATGCGGGTACTAGTAGACAATACCCGGCAGATAACAGGGATAGTGTGAACATTGAGACGGTACCTTCATGCTTACCGGACTTGTCATGGGTAGGACTTGAACAACATTTACTTGCTAACACCCGGCAACAGCCGGAAGAATTGGAAGTGACAGGTCAAGAGCAAGAAGAAATAGAACATTTATCTTCTGCTCAACCAAACCAGACAGCTGTAGGGTCAGAGGTAGGTTCGGCTAGATCTAAGAGTTCACAGAATGAATATCTGACTCGTGATGACTTAGACTATATTTTACAGAACATGATACAAAAGTTTCAGAACCCAACAATATCACCGGAAACTCCCACAACCGAGCCGGAAGCTCCTCCGATAGTGTCTGTGCGACCCCTGGAAACTGCCAGGGTTGTCGCTCCTCCTAACGTACCGCCTCCCACACCTAACATAACTCCAACACCTATGTGTGCTAGTAGTTTCCCAGTTGCATCTACTTTAACTACAACTAACGTAAGGGTGATTACTGACATTATTTCCCCACCTTTGGAGAAGGCTCCGATAAAGAAAGGCCCTATGCCTCTTCTTTATGGTCCAGATTGTTCATGGGTTATTATTACGGCTTTAAATCCCCCTAGTGCACAACAGACAATCTCGGGTGAGCTTCCGGTTCCGAATGAGTGGGTCATCCACATGAATAAGAACAGGAGGCTGAGAGCAAAGGATACTGCAGGTAATACTTTAGATGTGGCTGTAAAATCAATCGCTAATGTATATGCATATGAGTATTTTGTTTATTCCCCCACACCAGCTCTCGCACCTGCCTCCTCTGCACACCTGTCTGCGAATTGGTCTAAGACTGACGGGTTGAATGACATTGAGTCTCTTCCCGTGTTAACGCCGGAACTGGATACACTTCCGGTTAGCGACCAGTCCGGCAATCCAGTCCTGCAGGTGGGACAGGTGGGCACTGGTCCATGGGTAGACTGGGAAATTGAAGCACAGCAGTTTGCCTCAAACATTACTTCAAAATTCTCCCATCAAATACCCCAAGATCATCATTCTTGGTTCTCAATGCCAATTGTCAAAGCCGGGGAGTAGCACCTGCTATCTTTAATTTTCTTGCTGCCCCCAAATTGTCCTTATGGGAACTGCAGGAACCCTTTTCAACTCCCCTCCCGGCGCACCTGGATAGTGACTTTAAATTGCGTAGTAAAGCACTAAGACTTTTATCTCAATTTCTGCTAAGTCGCCAAACTGCCCAGTCTCTCACTAGAACCATACAGAGTGTTAGTGATTCAGATGCTAGGAAGGCCACGGAATAATCCCGGCGCCTCTTGCTACAAAATTCAATTCAGTCACTGGGCGACGTCAGGATAGCCTTGTTGAAGGCAGTCCGAGCACGTCAAGACCTATGGATCTATCTGGTGAAGAAATTACCAGACGACATTGGTCGCCGGGTACTTTTATCACCAGTACTGACGCCCTCCTTAGTTTGCCCCAATACGTGACAAACAGTATTTAATTTGTAGAGTCTAATAAGCCGGGTGCTTCCCGAGCTAGGAAGGATCGTTTCAAATTTCCCAAGCCATATGCCAAACCTAAAGTCAGCCAAAGGCTCAACCTAGTGGGTCCAAATTCTTTCAGGGCTCCAAGTCCCCTCCGGCACAGGGAAGCACTCAAGCCAAATATAAAAAGGGAAAGAATTCAGGTAAATGGTTCAAACAGCAACCAAAACACAAATCAGGTCAAGGTTCAACTTCTGCCAAAACTAGCCAGCCATCTAACCCTGCCCCACCACCTTAAAAAAACTAAACATATCACAAACTCTCTCACTCCCGGGGCCTGTCATGGGCGAGTTGGGTCAGAGTGTAGTTACACCGGACAAGCCCAGTCAAGTAACTGGGTCATTTAGGGCGTGTCATCGGGCTTGGCCCCGGCAGACTTGGGCAAGGACAGTGGTACGCAGGGACATAACCTGGCAGTGGCTCCGGCGACCTCGTCAAAATCAATCATGTTTCTTTAGAGGTGGAGTCACTAGTCCAGGAAATGATCCAGTAGTGGTCATGCCACTGGATTGGTAATCCAATGGACCGGGTTCAAATCCCGATATGTCAATGGGAAGATATTATTGGGATTGAATTTGTGCTGTACCTAGTATCAGTGCATTACCACAAAGCCCACCGAAATGCCAAAAAAATACCTTCACTGTTCCCTGATTAAATAACACTGTATGAATATTCCCATATTCAAAATATGTTACAGGGGGACAATGCCTAGTGAGTTCACTGCTCAATAGGTGGCGTTCTGAGAGTGAGGGTCTGAGTCTGGAGGGTGAGACGGTGAAGCACTTGAGCGAAGCAACCGGCCGCTTCAGAGATGGAGCTGCTTCGAGCCATGATGGATCCTTCACATGTCTCACTCCCCAGACTGGAACAAGACCTCACGGGCTTCACCGTGTTGAGCGGTGGAATGTACAGGCTCTCAGCCTATGCCCGAGAGGGAGTAGTTGGAATATAGAAAAAAAAAAAACAAAAAAAAACATATCATTGTCCCGGTCAATCCAACTTGCCCAGTTTACACATCCAGACTTGTTCTCGTACCAAAGAGGGACAGTATTCAGATGAGGCTAGTCGTAGACCTGTCTTGTTTGAACCGATACATTCACAACGCATCGTTCAGGATGCTCACTGTGAATCAAATCAGGCTAATACTTCCACCGCAAGGTTGGATCTGCTCGTTAGACCTGACAGAAGCATATTGGCATGTACCGGTAAACAAAATGTTCCAAAAATTCCTCGCTTTGAGGATAGAGCATCAGACTTATGTCTTTCAGAGAATGCCATTCGGGTTGAACCTAGCACCGAGAATATTTACCAAATTAGTCCGGCAGGCTTTACTACCACTTTTAAATCAGGGAATCAAAGTGTTGTGGTACTTAGACGACTGGCTAGTGGTGGCGGAATCAGAGAGTCAATGCTAGAATCATGTAACTCAAATTATAAACCATGTTCAATCCCTGGGGTTCAAGGTCAACTTGGCAAAGTCGAACCTTGTCCCAACAAGGGTAATCAGTGGATAGGGCTGGTCTGGGACACAACACATCTTACTCTCAGTCAGAGTGTGGACAATCGTAACAGATTTCGAAAGAAATTGTTTTTGTTTCTCCACAGTCTGACTACCACGAGAAGGAATTGGGAATACCTGGTCGGCTCTCTCAACTGGATTCAACTTACAGTAAAGTTGGGCTGGTTGAAAGTAAAGAGATTAATCCTGGAATGAAACAAACATATCCCGCTATTGCCGGCGGGAAAGTAATGGCGAATTCCATCGTTAATTCACAACTTGCTATTGGTTTGGGCAAGGAAAGAAACTTTGCACACAATAATGACGTGGACGTCTCCTCCACCCACGATATGGATAGATACAGACGCATCAGGGACAATAGGCTGGGGTTATCAGTCAAGCCTCGGCCACCAGGGTCAAGGGCTTCAGTCCCAAACCGAGAATTTTTACTTAAACGCGAAAGAGTTGTTAGTCCTCTTATTTTCCCTACAGGCTCACGGCTCCACCTTGCGGGGGAAATCAGTAGCCTTTCGAATGGACAATTTGAATGCAGTATCCAGCATTCAAAAGCAAGGGTCAACGAGGTCTCGGAAGTTGCTAGAGTTGTCGGAAAAGATTTTTGTTCTGGCAGACAAGCTGAACATTCATCTTCACGCATCTTACCTGCCGGGCGTAGCCAACGTCTGGGCAGATGCCCTGTCACGAAGACAGCACCAGAGTAGAATGGTCTCTCAATCAAACCATCTTCTATCAGATGATTGCAGAGCCATACCGTTCACAAGAGGATTTTTTCGCGTCCAAGGAAAACCACAAACATCCTCTCTATCTAACCCGCCGGGAAGTAACTTTGGCGGGGGTCCAGACGCATTGATGGAAGATTGGAACAATTGGAATTCCATCTATCTGTTTCCGCCTCCAGACGCTTCTCTCATGTGTCAAGTAGTTCGCAAACTACGGGATTACGCGCCTCTGTGGCCGGATCAGGTGTGGTACCACCAATTGAAGACGTGGTGCGAGAACCCGTTGTCACTCCCGATCTCGTACTTCCACTTAGAGACAATTGGCAACCTAGAGACCTCGCTGACTTTTGCCTTTTGGACATTCAGAATGCAAAATGTTTAACTCTGTTTGGTGAAAGCGTCACTAATAAATTCTTAAATCAGTACACTCTATCTACCAGGCGTCAATACCAGTCACATTGTAAATCTTTTACAACTTAGATAGTGGAAATGGCACAAAGTGACGCATCAGTAACTTTAATTTCCAATTACTTGGACTACTTATTTGAACAGAAATGCCTTTCCGTAGTAACGCTAAAGAACCATCTGTCAGCAATCAGAATCCCCTTTTATGATTTAACAGGGCTACCCATACCGCAGGCTGAGGAGACAGGCTTTATGAGGGAGTGTTTTAAGCTTCGCCCACCACCTCGTCAGCTCATGCCTACCTGGTCACTCGACAAAGCATTATCTTTACTTCATTCGCGCAAGTATAATCACGCGCCGGACTTTGATTCAATCTTAAAGAAGGCTGTGTTCCTTATAGCTTTGGCCACAGGTAACCGGGTGTCTGAGCTGGCGGCAATGAGCAACGAACCTAATTGCCTCAGGTTTGGGAGACGCAATATCAATGTCCAAATTGCGCCGTCCCCCACTTTTATTGCCAAAAATTAGCATATTGTTCCTGTTTTTTCTAATTTTACGATCCCGGCGCTAAAGCGAGGGGATACATATTCTATGCCCAGTACAATCTCTTATTAAGTTTTTGAGAGTATCAAACCCTCAACAACAGGGAGCTCTATGGGTCAATAGTACAAGCAAGCGCATCAAGAAAAGGAAATTAGCATCATTACTTGTAGAGGTTATTAGGGAAAGTTACCCCCATCTAGTGGGTAGGGCCAACGATATTAGATAGTGGGCAGTTTCATTAAGATTCTTACAAACATTTTCAGTCGATGACATAGCTAACACTCGTTTATGGTCATCTAATCATACATTCCTGACGCGCTATTTGTCTGTTGCTTTAGATAAACCAACATTTACTTGTGTGGCATTACGTCAACAGGTCTAATTGATCTTTGTGCTATTAGTTTTAAGAATAATTTTAAGTATGAAAAAGGAGGGGGGAGGGGGGGGGGGCAATGTAAGCTAAGACCCTCAGACCCTCCGCCGGATAATGTGATAAGTATACGAGCTGTGATACTTAATAGTGTCTAACTGGTTTTACATTTCAAATCTTTAATTTTAAGGGATATATATATCAATGATAGTTGCAACTATGAGATATATGCACAAGTTGTACAACATTATACAATAATTATATGTTCAAATTAATTTTAAGGACCAAATACTTGTAACCAAATAATGTGTTTGTTCCTACAGAACTTTGACATCTAGGGAGAGTCAGAGAACTATCTTTTTATCAAGAATCAAGAAATTCTTGACCATTATTTTATGAATCTCAATGTGATATTCATTACCTACATGTACCTGCTATGTACAAGTAGACTTCTTCGAAGTGCGCAATCTGCTTCTCTTTCAATTTCTTATACCAAATATTGTATGTTTACAATAAAATTAAGAATGCTATTTTGGGTGTTTTTCTCGACCCATAGTAGGTTTGACTAGGGGTTTAGAGATTGTCACGAATGTCCCCTTCCAGTCTTGAGATATCAGGCATATCGTCAATGATGGAGGGGCCACTAATAAATTATAGGTTTGAGTCCCGGAGGGAAGAATGAAAACCTAGTATTTAGTAGTGGCCCCGAAATCATTGACAATACAGGCCCTCCCATCCATCCTCTTCCCATTCGTTGATGTCTTAAGTTAAGTCTTGATACATCATTGAAGGCAGGATGACGCGACTCGGTTCAGCGCCTCGGATAAGAATCCACAGCAAGACATCCACAAAAGTTGGGAAGCTTTATTATAGCATTTCTTAGGTAGGTTTTTCTTTTTTTCTTATTTACGATTTTTTTTTTTTTGTAGTGAGTACCCAATCATAATGACGATTCCATTAGAGAATAAGCGTACCCTTATGAAGTAGGCACTCTTTCTCCCTGTGGCGGGTTGTTTCAAACAGGCTGACGCGGGCACTTGAAAGAGAGCTATTATGTAATATGCATATCGTCAATGATGGAGGGGCCACTACTAAATATTAGGTTTTCATTCTTCCCTCCCTGACTCAAACCTATAATCTGGACCCCTCCTTTGATAGCACCAGCTGTAGTGAGCGACGCAATCAATAAAATGAAGGACGGTAAAGCTCCAGGGTGCTCTGACATTGTCGCTGAGATGATAAAAGCCTCAGGGGAGACTGGTGTCAACTTAGTCACTGAGTTGATAAACACCATTATTAAAGATATGAAAATCCCCAAAGATTGGCAAAAAAGTGTAATAGTAAATATATACAAAGTAAAAGGGGATGCGCTAGATAGAGGTAATTATAAGGGCCTGAAAATACTTGATCTAATCATGAAGGGTCTGTGAGAGAGTTTTTGAGGGTTTGATCAGGCAGAGCATCTCCATTGATGATATGCAGTTTGGTTTTATGCCAGGACGTGGTACAACCGATGCTATCTTCATAGTCAGGCAGATACATGAAAGATACTTACTAAAAGGCAGGGATCTTTACTTTGTGTTTGTAGACCTGGAGAAGGCCTTTGACAGGGTGCCTAGCCTTTCCTGCCCGGGTGTCATTTTAAAATGACAGTGCGGCCAAGTGCCGGAGCACGGGTGTCATTTTAAAATCCATATGCTTGAAAGCGTGCTTTGAAACTTTCCTTTGTGGGGACGATCACAGCGCCACCAAACCTCAACTACTACCGTTATCAGTTCATATCTGCCCGCCATAGCGAGTTATAGCAAAAAAATGTCTTCCTACGCGTCCGATTCTGTGCAACCTCCTGCGAGCTCCACTGCTACCCCGCTAGCTACGTCGACGCCTGTTGCAAGCGAGAAAAAACCCGAACGTAAGAAACCAAAGGTTTTATTGAGTGATAGTGCGATCGAGAGAGAACTTTTTGCCATTTTGACTGAAGAAAGCAGTGGCGAAAGCTTGATCGACAAAGAACAATTCATTAGTGCGAGTGAAGATGATGATTTTGTGGGGTTTGAGGGTGATGATAATGTTGATTTATTTGAGGGAGGAGACAGTAGTGAGTCCCCTGATGTAGAAGTGGTGAAGGAAGGTGAAATAGAACTTCCGAGTGTGCTTGAGCCTAGGCCTACCCCACCGCCATCTTTGCTTGCTCAGCCTAGGCCTACCCCGGGAACTTCCCCTTCACCTTTGCCTGCTCGTACGCCCTTGAAAATGGGCAAATACTTTTATAAGAAAACATTGGTGAAAAGTGCAACTAAAAAAGCACGCAGGGCAGCAGAAGAAGCAAGGGAAGGCGATAAAAGTGATAGTGACAATGACGCCGACCCTGGTCTAGCAACCACCCCCATTCTTTTGTCCCGACGCCTTGATCCGGGACGCCGCGCAGGTCACCCATAGCCCTCGGCTTCATCTCTCCCTCAGGATGAGCAAAGGGCCTCTTCAAGTGGTACTAGTGGTGCAGCATTGTCCTCCCACAGTGTGCCACAGCCCTCATCTCATCGAAGAGCGTTATTTGTAGCAGAGAAGCCCTCAGCTCGCCACAAAAGGAATCCAACTCCCGAGGCTGAGGCTCCCATTGTTCCACCCCCCGCAGGTTCCCGCCCCCCACGCCGCCGACGCCCAGTCACTTCTTCGCCAGAATTGTGATGTCGATGACCCCAACATTGTCCCAGATGACCTGACATCACCTGAGGAGGCAGAAGAGGATGTGGAAGAAGAGGAGAGACCAACACGACGAGTTCGAGGGCGAGCTCATGGGCGTGCGGCTCAGCCTGCCGCTGCCGCTGCCCCTGGGCGTGCGCGCTCATCGGAGTTGTTTGTCTGGACTGATGGGGCAGATTTTGAGCCAGATTGTCCTGCTTTTGACGAGGAGCAGATTGGGTTAGGGGTAACAGCAGCATATCCCTGTGGCCCAGATGCAACCCCCAGTAAACTTTTTTGTGGCTTCTATGACAACGAGGTCATGGAATACCTGGTGGAGGAAACAAACAACCATCACAGCATCTGTGCAAACTTTCTTGGCAGGAAGACAAGTGCCAAGATGGTGGCATGGCTACCTGTCACTGTGCCAGAAATGTATGGTTTTCTGGCACTGACTATGCTGATGACACACGTCAGGAAACATGCACTGGCCGATTACTGGATAACTGCCGACCTCATCACAACTCCAGCATTCGGAAAATACATGTCCAGGGACAGGTATTTTGACATCCTGTCATATTTCCACCTGACCAACAACATGCATGTGTCCACCTTCCTGACCGGCTATGGAAAATCAAAAGATGTGCCTCGACGAGCCTCTGGTCCTGTTCCGTGGGAGGCTGCATTTCCGACAGTACATCCCGTCGAAGAGACACCGTTTCGGCATCAAGCTCTTCGTCCTCTGCGACTGGAAGACAGGGTATGTGCTGGACTTTGTGGTCTACAGCGGCAGTGGTGGCGAGATAGTTACTGACCCCGACATAGGATTTGGCGGTGCTGTCGTACAGAAGATGATGGAGAAACATTTCCACAAGAACCACATCCTCTACACAGATAACTACCACACGTCGCCCATCCTGATCAAGTACCTCCATGACCGTAAGGCCGGAACTGTCGGCACAGTCAAGGCAAAGAGGAAGGGCATGCCAGTGTACCTGACCAAGACCAAGAAGACGGAGGTCTTCCACGAGAAGAGTGGCCCCATCCTCTCCATCCACTGGCATGACCAGCAGAAGGTCAACCTCCTCACCACATGCCACAAGGCAGAGATGGTCGCCACAGGGAAGGTGGACAGGAAGACCAAAAACCCCATTCAGAAACCAGCTGCTGTCTTGGACTACAACCTGAATATGCGGCTCATAGATAAGTCCGATATGCAGATGGGCTTCATCGACTGCCTGCGAACATCCTACAGGTGGTACAAGAAGTTTGTTCTGCATACGGTAGATATGTCGGCCCTCAATGCCTACAATATCTACCGACTGAATACTACCGGAGCCAAGAAGTACAAGTCCCTGCGCAAGTTCCACAAACAGGTGATATTTGAGCTCCTGGGAAAACATGCTACAGCCGGGACACCGCTACAAGGATCAGGCCGGCTGGACCCCGCACAGTATGTGCCGACTTCTTCAGGAAGCACCAGCTCCACCCCCTTCCTCCCAAAGTACCAGGTGGTAATGCTAGGAATCAAAAGAGGTGCCATGTGTGTAGCCAAACAACTCACAGACCCCGTAAAGCCACAAAAACCAATGCCTCGAGTGTGAAGTGGCACTGTGCGCTGGACAGTGCTTCAACCAGCTTCACACTCTAGTCCAATATTGAAGTGCCTGTGACAATGACAGTGAAAGTGACACTAAAATGTAGGCTAATAATAACATAAAATAATTTAGTAAAAGTGAAAGAGACACAAATAACTAATAATAAGTGCCTTCATAACAATATGAACAAGTGTATGTGACACTAAAATCTGTATTATAGCTTACCTAACAATAAATAAGTGAAAATGACACTATCAATTATCCTAGTCCAGTGAAAGTGACACTATAAATAATAATAAAACTGAGTAAAAGTGAAAGAGACACAAATAACTAATAATAAGTGCCTTCATAACAATATGAACAAGTGAAAGTGACACTAAGATCTATATTATAGCTTACCTAACAATAAATAAAAGTTAAAATGACACTATCAATTATCATAGTCCAGTGAAAGTGACACTAAGAATATAATAACAATAAAAGTACAAGTGAGACACAAAAACAACTTCATAAAAATAACTTTTGTGACGCTCCTGCATAGTAGCCACGTGCGGGCATGCGCGCGTGTCGGCTGCCCAGCTGTTTAGAAACCGGCTGGCGGCAGCCGGCCGGCCGGCTTTTCCTTAGTATATATCCTACGACAATGTAACTAATGTCTGGGATATTCTTATGTTGTTTCACAGCTTGAAACTGCCCTTATTCTTAACCAACGCATCTTAGTATATTTTATTCTCAATAGTTGATTGTTTCATTATAATATATAAGATGTAAGTCTAGTGAGAGTGGGAGGAGACGAGCAGGAGAGAGAGACCGGCTGGGGGACGTTGCTTCGCGCAGAGAGTCTAGCTTGGGACGAGCCTGATGTTGCCAATTTGATCGCAACGTTAGGCTTAGTTTCGACTCACGCAAGGGGTAGAGGAGTTTGACCCGGCAACGGTGTTGAGTATTGCCAAGCATGGGATGTATTTCGCATGCCTAGGGTGGGGTCCAGACAGATTCAAGACTCAGAGCTCACCTCACTGTCGTACCCTTCGGACCCCCTTGATATCTATCCCTCTCAACCCCACTTAGAAACTTTCTCTCTTACTTTGTATACCTTCCTTCCACTACTTCACCAATCTATTTAATTATCCCATCCCCTTGATAGACCTTATATCTATTATTGTATTGACGACGAGCTCTCAGATAACTAGATAGGATTTTGGGCCTTATGCAGAGATGTAATTGTTAATGAGACCTAGGAAGCTTTTTTGTTGTCTCATATTTGGTGGTTTCATGCTTGCTAGTGTGTTCTTGTGGCAGGTTAGCAGGGGCTAGACCGGAGGGGAGGCTTTTTGCGATCCTTTAAGTAAAGTCTGCTGGTGCGACTCCTGTGGACCCGCACGACTTTACTAGGATACCCGTGGGAGTCTGGGGGCATTTTCTTGTCTGTGTCCCTGTGTGTCTTGCGTTGTGTTGTGTGAGGGCCCTTGCCTAGTCCCCTCAGCATTGCGCTAGCACGTCTTGCTTTTGTTTGAGGGTCGCCAGGAGAGAGTCAGATACATGCGATCTGAGTCTCTCAAGAGAGCACCCTTTCAATTAGAGTAATTTGGCGCACAGACTTGGGAACGTCCCTAGGCTAGAGCAGGTGGCTCAGCCCGGGTATCCGAAGCCTATATCCTTCCGGCTAGACCTCTGCCGCCTGGCAGATTAACAGCTAGGGGTTTATTATTTCTGTATGCTTGTTATTGTGCCACAGTTTTACCGTTTTTGTGAGCATTGTGAGTCAGGGTGTGGCTTAGAGACTCTGTCCGAGCAGGCTTGCCTGACTAAGAGTGAGAAGCACACCTGTATGTGGTTATGTTGCGAGTTGCTGCCTTTATTTAATTATACCTATGCCATTATACACTGTATGGCCTATCACTAGTATTTATTCCTGCTTATGAGATAAGAGTTCTCTAAATCCGTAACGTACTTTCTTTGCTAAGCATCAGATCCTACAGTAGCCGCATGCAGTTTAGAGACCCGCATCTTGTCTACCTGTACAATGTTTTGAGGACTGTTTGCTTTCACCTTCTTTCACGCAGGGGTGATTAGTTGTATTAATTAACGTAACGTTAAATGTACTTTCTTCTAGTTTGTTATTAAATTGTTTCTGCAATTTAATTCCGTTATCTCTCTTTTCCTTGAAGCTTTAAGTCAACTTAATTGTGTGATCTTTTATATAGCCTGCTTGACTATCAGCAGTCTATAGTGCGTGCACCCTGTAACCGAGTCATAGGATACTTTGTTGTCCAGGCAGGACTCTTGACGGTTTAGGGTGGTTTGTTGCCTAGGTTTATAGATAAGGGTTGGATCTAGCGTTTTCCGCTGTTGCTTGTTGCCGCATACCTAGTCCAATAGAAAGAGCCCAGTGTTTATATATTCCAGGACGTAACAAATGGCGACCTTGCATAGGATTTACTGAACAGAGGAATATAGTGGTCATTTGTTTTGAGATTCCTTATGATTAGAGGAATACAGTGGACATAGAGTTTTTTTTTTGGAGCAACCAATATAACACATTAAAGGCTTTAAATAACATTAGTATATACATACTTGCATAGGAGATAAGGCACATTCTATAACCGTGATAATTACTGCAGTACACAAACATGTCTAATACATCAGAACACAGTGATGGGTCAGGTCACGATACGGGCTCGGAGGGAGAAAGACCTGTGGAATGGCTAGTCGATAGCGAGGAGGGTGCTAGAAGATTTTTAGAGGTGCCCCTTACCGCTGCCAGGGTGTTGAAGCTGAATAAGTATGGCTTAAAGTGTGTGGCAGGTCTTCAGGGTCACCAGGGTTTAAGTGGCATGAGGAAAGATCAGCTGAGGACTTTGATATTGGGTTTAGAAGGGAGAGACCTGGGTGGAGAGGCGACTGGGGGCCCCGGTCCCCAGCCCCCCCTCCACTCTACCCCCATATCAAACATCAGGGTGCCTAAATTTAGTACATACCCCCAAGTTGATGGTCAATGGCAGCGTGGAATTCAATCACAGGGACCCTCTCCATTAAATGCACCTTCCCCTCCTCAAGGGTTGACTCCAGATTTGTTGTTTCGGCTTGAGATGGCCAAGGTTGAGGTTGCTAGAGTTCAGGTTGAGGCTACCGAGAGACAGGCTAGTGTGCAGGCTGAGGCTTCTAGAGCTCAGGCTAAGGCTGCAGAGAGAACAGCTATACAAGAGGCTGAACTGCAGGCAGAGTCTACTAGGTATCGGGCTGACAGGGAGCTGGAGAGATCTCGAGTGGAGGTAACAGGGCGAAATATTGGGGGAGGTAACAGACATCGGGACCAATCATTGTCGCACCTGCTTAAACTAGTTCCTGTGTTCGATGAATCATGTGTGACTGAGTTTTTTATGCGATTTGAGAAGAAGTGTCAGGAACACCAGTGGCCTCAGGAAAAGTGGGCAGCATTAGTTTCATCAAGACTCCTAGGAAAGGGGCTAAAAGCGTATGATGCACTACCTTTAGAGTCCTGTGTAGTTTATGATGAGCTAAAGAAGGCTGTGCTACGGGCCTATGAGTTACAACCAGAAACTTACCGCTTGAAGTTTCGGGGTGTTACTAAGGGCAAGGATAGTACCTTCCTAGAACACGCCCGGGACTTGTCTGATGCACTACGACATTGGCTGCATTCCGAGAGGGTAGCTACTTTTGAGGAGTTGAGTGAGCTGGTTCTGTTGGAGCAGTTCTTTAAGTGCACAGGCGGGGACTTAACATTAAATATAAAGGAAAAAAATCCTAGAACTCTCCAGGAGGCATCAGAAATGGCTGACCTCCGACTGCATTGATTCGAGGGTGCGAAGCAGCAGCTAGGAGTGAGTCGGGTGCAAAGGATCGTACCCCTCCCCCTCCCAAGAATTTTGATACACATAAATACACAAAACCATGTAGCACTGACAATAAAACTGAACATAAACCAAATACCGTCCCGTATAAGAAGTCTAATGGTACCTCCCACTCCCAAGGGAAATCAAAGAGTAAAGAGTGCTTTGCATGTCACAAGGAGGGTCACTTTGCAAATGCTTTTCCGAACAAGCCACCAAACAAGGTTGTGTCATTGGCCCGCAGCATAGGGGTGTCGCCTATATCTTCTGAGTTTGCCAAGGGTAGTTCGTCAGAGGTTGGGACACAGCCTGTGTTCAAGAGTCCGGAAGGCTCGAACCCTGTCCGCGACGTCTTTGGGGGTCATAGAGGGCATGGTGGGCTGGCGAAAGGCGAGGAGTTAAGCTATTGCGTGATACGGGGGCTTCCCAGACCTTGTTAAAGAACTTTACTGGTAGGCCGATTAACGCTGCTCGGGTGGTGGTAGTTCAGGGGATCAATGCTACGAAGTCCTACCCGATGGTGCGGATGGAGCTGGAGGTGGGTGGTGTGGCGAAGGAGCTGGATGTCGGAATTGTAGAGAACTTGCCTGTTGGGGGCGTCGACCTCCTCCTCGGCAACGACTTTGCGGTGCCTGCTTCTAAGGTTTCACCCTTGGTCGTTGCCGAGAAGGCGGCCGACGTTAGTAGGGAGGAACAGGAGTGGGTTGAGAAGTGTAGCGTACAAACCATGGCGTGTGTTGTGACGCGTTCTCAGACATCCGGAGCCTTGCAGCCACCACCTCAGTCTATCAAACCGCGGAGGAAAGGTCACAAGAAAACGGGAAGTGTTGGTCAATTGGAGAGTTTTGAGCCGGCAGTGTTTTTTGGTGACTCATTATTGGCACCTATGTTAGAGTCTGGAGAGGCCCCAGGACCTGTCACAGCTAGTGAGGAGGTAGGGCAGGAAGAGACTCCGAGGCAGCAACGTTACACACGGAGAAAAAAAGGGTTGCTCAGTTTGATATTGTGGGAGGACTTGGGTTGCTTCGGAAGCATCTAGACAGGTTGGTTCCCTCAGATAGTTGTAAACTGCAGTTGGAGGATCCGGAAGTTCAGAAGTGTGGTAATGGTGCTTTCGAGATCAAACACGAGGACGGGGAAACATGTCATGTGAACCTGTTGGAGGAGTTTGTGAGGCAACCACCTGAGCAGCCTACTGTCCCTGCGTTGGTCTGCAGCGGCCAAGGTGGAGAAGGAGAGGGGGGCAGTTGGGCACAGGTGGAGGAGAGTAGGGATTGTCATGTCTCGGCGGAGCAGTGGGCGGGGGACACGAGTCTGGTGGCTGTGGAAGCGCTAGAGCACCTGCCTGAGCAGCAGTGTGCAGCGCTCCAGCACCAGCTCGGTTCATACCCCACTGGTCGTGCCGAGCCCCTGAGCCTCGCAACTCAACTGCAAGATGTTCCGCGGGCAGGTCACGTGAATGTTGAAAGACCGTTAGCCTCGTTGTTTCGGTGGTTCAAGGTGGGCGACGAGGCTTTGGCATGGTTGCCAGGTCAGGGTCGACCCATGGCTGACAAGGGTGGTGGTCAAAAGGAGGACTTTGAGCAGATTGGTGAGGTTGGCTGTGGCATAGAAGTGCCCAGTCGTCGCATAGCCTTCCAATGCTGCTCTAGTCAATTGCAACAGCCCTACCATAGACCGACTGTATCTGGCCATGTCGCTAAAAGCGGTGATGCTGCGCAGGCAGATGTAGTCGTAAGAAATGCGGGGGTGTGCATGTACGGTATCGGCGGGGAAGCCTTAGCAATAATGAACTATGGGAGTGACTGCACAGGTGGTACTGATTGTCCCTCTCATGACCTGGCTGTTCTAGGGACGAAGGTGGAGAAGGAGGGAGACTACAGGTTAGAAGCTGCAGTCTCGGCTGGGTTGTGGGAGGGCACTAGGCATGTTGTTCGTGGAGACAGTGCAAGGCAGTTGTTTACTAGGCTATGGCAGTACTTTCGCATGTTTGTTCATTCTCCAGGCCTGATGTACGAAGTAGAATCCGACATGGAGGCTGGAGACAGTGCAAGGTTCAATTGGTTCCCTACCGTATAATCCTGCTCGACAGCCTGTGGTGCAAGCAGAGCTGGATTACGTGTTGACGAAGGGTCTGAGGGATAAGGAATGTCGTGAGAGTGGTCGTTGCCTGTAACTTTGCAACCGGTGTTAAGTGGCAAGATCAGTGAGTGTGTTGATTGCGAGGTGTGTGTGCATTATCCCTGACAGACGCCTATACCTTATCGAGAGTTGACGACACCATAGACCGCCTCGGGGCTGCATCACCTATCACGAAGGTAGAACTAGTGAAAGGTTATTGGCAGGCCCCGTTGCCGGAAAGAGCGAAGAGAAATGCCAGTCTTGTGATGAACTGGGCAGTTTATCAGTGCCAGGTGTTGTTTTGCTGCCGGGACACAAGTTGGATGTGTGGCATGCTAAGGGCCCTGATAATGTTTTGGCTGATTGTTTGTCACGGGAGGGTTTGTTTGCAGGAGAACCCTTTCCGTTCAGTCAGTGTGTGTTGAGAGTGGAATAAAATAGGCTTGCCCCTGTAAGTGCAGCCGCCATAAAAACAATTAAAAAAGCAAAAACCTATAAAAAACTCTTTATTTTTATAACGTGTAGAATTTTGTATAAGATTTTGTAGCAGTATCTAAGTTGAATGTTTTCGCTTATTGTCGCTAAGTTAGTTGAACTTGCTCGGTGGAGCGCAACAGTCTTTATTTTATTTTATATATAGTGCCTTGTGTCGCAACAGTGTGTGGTACTATGCGAAGCATTCTGTTAGATATGAAGAACTTAGTCAAGGGTCTTATATCTTGGGGGAGGTGTGACGCTCCTGCATAGTAGCCACATGCGGGCATGCGCGCGTGTTTTCTGCCCAGCCGTTTAGAAACCGGCTGGCGGCAGCCGGCCGGCCGGCTTCCTTAGTATATATCCTACGACAATGTAACTAATGTCTGGGATATTCTTATGTTGTTTCACAGCTTGAAGCTGCCCTTATTCTTAACCAACGCATCTTAGTATATTTTATTCTCGATAGTTGATTGTTTCATTATAATATATAAGATGTAAGTCTAGTGAGAGTGGGAGGAGACGAGCGGGAGAGAGAGACCGGCTGGGGGACGTTGCTTCGCGCGGAGAGTCTAGCTTGGGACGAGCCTGATGTTGCCAATTTGATCGCAACGTTAGGCTTAGTTTCGACTCACGCAAGGGGTAGAGGAGTTTGACCCGGCAACGGTGTTGAGTATTGCCAAGCATGGGATGTATTTCGCATGCCTAGGGTGGGGTCCAGACAGATTCAAGACTCAGAGCTCACCTCACTGTCGTACCCTTCGGACCCCCTTGATATCTATCCCTCTCAACCCCACTTAGAAACTTTCTCTCTACTTTGTATACCTTCCTTCCACTACTTCACCAATCTATTTAATTATCCCATCCCCTTGATAGACCTTATATCTATTATTGTATTGACGACGAGCTCTCAGATAACTAGATAGGATTTTGGGCCTTATGCAGAGATGTAATTGTTAATGAGACCTAGGAAGCTTTTTTGTTGTCTCATATTTGGTGGTTTCATGCTTGCTAGTGTGTTCTTGTGGCAGGTTAGCAGGGGCTAGACCGGAGGGGAGGCTTTTTGCGATCCTTTAAGTAAAGTCTGCTGGTGCGACTCCTGTGGACCCGCACGACTTTACTAGGATACCCGTGGGAGTCTGGGGGCATTTTCTTGTCTGTGTCCCTGTGTGTCTTGCGTTGTGTTGTGTGAGGGCCCTTGCCTAGTCCCCTCAGCATTGCGCTAGCATGTCTTGCTTTTGTTTGAGGGTCGCCAGGAGAGAGTCAGATACATGCGATCTGAGTCTCTCAAGAGAGCACCCTTTCAATTAGAGTAATTTGGCGCACAGACTTGGGAACGTCCCTAGGCTAGAGCAGGTGGCTCAGCCCGGGTATCCGAAGCCTATATCCTTCCGGCTAGACCTCTGCCGCCTGGCAGATTAACAGCTAGGGGTTTATTATTTCTGTATGCTTGTTATTGTGCCACAGTTTTACCGTTTTTGTGAGCATTGTGAGTCAGGGTGTGGCTTAGAGACTCTGTCCGAGCAGGCTTGCCTGACTAAGAGTGAGAAGCACACCTGTATGTGGTTATGTTGCGAGTTGCTGCCTTTATTTAATTATACCTATGCCATTATACACTGTATGGCCTATCACTAGTATTTATTCCTGCTTATGAGATAAGAGTTCTCTAAATCCGTAACGTACTTTCTTTGCTAAGCATCAGATCCTACAGTAGCCGCATGCAGTTTAGAGACCCGCATCTTGTCTACCTGTACAATGTTTTGAGGACTGTTTGCTTTCACCTTCTTTCACGCAGGGGTGATTAGTTGTATTAATTAACGTAACGTTAAATGTACTTTCTTCTAGTTTGTTATTAAATTGTTTCTGCAATTTAATTCCGTTATCTCTCTTTTCCTTGAAGCTTTAAGTCAACTTAATTGTGTGATCTTTTATATAGCCTGCTTGACTATCAGCAGTCTATAGTGCGTGCACCCTGTAACCGAGTCATAGGATACTTTGTTGTCCAGGCAGGACTCTTGACGGTTTAGGGTGGTTTGTTGCCTAGGTTTATAGATAAGGGTTGGATCTAGCGTTTTCCGTTGTTGCTTGTTGCCGCATACCTAGTCCAATAGAAAGAGCCCAGTGTTTATATATTCCAGGACGTAACAAATGGCGACCTTGCATAGGATTTACTGAACAGAGGAATATAGTGGTCATTTGTTTTGAGATTCCTTATGATTAGAGGAATACAGTGGACATAGAGTTTTTTTTTTTGGAGCAACCAATATAACACATTAAAGGCTTTAAATAACATTAGTATATACATACTTGCATAGGAGATAAGGCACATTCTATAACCGTGATAATTACTGCAGTACACAAACATGTCTAATACATCAGAACACAGTGATGGGTCAGGTCACGATACGGGCTCGGAGGGAGAAAGACCTGTGGAATGGCTAGTCGATAGCGAGGAGGGTGCTAGAAGATTTTTAGAGGTGCCCCTTACCGCTGCCAGGGTGTTGAAGCTGAATAAGTATGGCTTAAAGTGTGTGGCAGGTCTTCAGGGTCACCAGGGTTTAAGTGGCATGAGGAAAGATCAGCTGAGGACTTTGATATTGGGTTTAGAAGGGAGAGACCTGGGTGGAGAGGCGACTGGGGGCCCCGGTCCCCAGCCCCCCTCCACTCTACCCCCATATCAAACATCAGGGTGCCTAAATTTAGTACATACCCCCAAGTTGATGGTCAATGGCAGCGTGGAATTCAATCACAGGGACCCTCTCCATTAAATGCACCTTCCCCTCCTCAAGGGTTGACTCCAGATTTGTTGTTTCGGCTTGAGATGGCCAAGGTTGAGGTTGCTAGAGTTCAGGTTGAGGCTACCGAGAGACAGGCTAGTGTGCAGGCTGAGGCTGCTAGAGCTCAGGCTGAGGCTGCAGAGAGAACAGCTATACAAGAGGCTGAACTGCAGGCAGAGTCTACTAGGTATCGGGCTGACAGGGAGCTGGAGAGATCTCGAGTGGAGGTAACAGGGCGAAATATTGGGGGAGGTAACAGACATCGGGACCAATCATTGTCGCACCTGCTTAAACTAGTTCCTGTGTTCAATGAATCATGTGTGACTGAGTTTTTTATGCGATTTGAGAAGAAGTGTCAGGAACACCAGTGGCCTCAGGAAAAGTGGGCAGCATTAGTTTCATCAAGACTCCTAGGAAAGGGGCTAAAAGCGTATGATGCACTACCTTTAGAGTCCTGTGTAGTTTATGATGAGCTAAAGAAGGCTGTGCTACGGGCCTATGAGTTACAACCAGAAACTTACCGCTTGAAGTTTCGGGGTGTTACTAAGGGCAAGGATAGTACCTTCCTAGAACACGCCCGGGACTTGTCTGATGCACTACGACATTGGCTGCATTCCGAGAGGGTAGCTACTTTTGAGGAGTTGAGTGAGCTGGTTCTGTTGGAGCAGTTCTTTAAGTGCACAGGCGGGGACTTAACATTAAATATAAAGGAAAAAAAATCCTAGAACTCTCCAGGAGGCATCAGAAATGGCTGACCTCCGACTGCATTGATTCGAGGGTGCGAAGCAGCAGCTAGGAGTGAGTCGGGTGCAAAGGATCGTACCCCTCCCCCTCCCAAGAATTTTGATACACATAAATACACAAAACCATGTAGCACTGACAATAAAACTGAACATAAACCAAATACCGTCCCGTATAAGAAGTCTAATGGTACCTCCCACTCCCAAGGGAAATCAAAGAGTAAAGAGTGCTTTGCATGTCACAAGGAGGGTCACTTTGCAAATGCTTTTCTGAACAAGCCACCAAACAAGGTTGTGTCATTGGCCCGCAGCATAGGGGTGTCGCCTATATCTTCTGAGTTTGCCAAGGGTAGTTCGTCAGAGGTTGGGACACAGCCTGTGTTCAAGAGTCCGGAAGGCTCGAACCCTGTCCGCGACGTCTTTGGGGGTCATAGAGGGCATGGTTTTGTGAGGTGGGCTGGCGAAAGGCGAGGAGTTAAGCTATTGCGTGATACGGGGGCTTCCCAGACCTTGTTAAAGAACTTTACTGGTAGGCCGATTAACGCTGCTCAGGTGGTAGTTCAGGGGATCAATGCTACGAAGTCCTACCCGATGGTGCGGATGGAGCTGGAGGTGGGTGGTGTGGCGAAGGAGCTGGATGTCGGAATTGTAGAGAACTTGCCTGTTGGGGGCGTCGACCTCCTCCTCGGCAACGACTTTGCGGTGCCTGCTTCTAAGGTTTCACCCTTGGTCGTTGCCGAGAAGGCGGCCGACGTTAGTAGGGAGGAACAGGAGTGGGTTGAGAAGTGTAGCGTACAAACCATGGCGTGTGTTGTGACGCGTTCTCAGACATCCGGAGCCTTGCAGCCACCACCTCAGTCTATCAAACCGCGGAGGAAAGGTCACAAGAAAACGGGAAGTGTTGGTCAATTGGAGAGTTTTGAGCCGGCAGTGTTTTTGGTGACTCATTATTGGCACCTATGTTAGAGTCTGGAGAGGCCCCAGAACCTGTCACAGCTAGTGAGGAGGTAGGGCAGGAAGAGACTCCGAGGCAGCAACGTTACACACGGAGAGAAAAAAGGGTTGCTCAGTTTGATATTGTGGGAGGACTTGGGTTGCTTCGGAAGCATCTAGACAGGTTGGTTCCCTCAGATAGTTGTAAACTGCAGTTGGAGGATCCGGAAGTTCAGAAGTGTGGTAATGGTGCTTTCGAGATCAAACACGAGGACGGGGAAACATGTCATGTGAACCTGTTGGAGGAGTTTGTGAGGCAACCACCTGAGCAGCCTACTGTCCCTGCGTTGGTCTGCAGCGGCCAAGGTGGAGAAGGAGAGGGGGGCAGTTGGGCACAGGTGGAGGAGAGTAGGGATTGTCATGTCTCGGCGGAGCAGTGGGCGGGAGACACGAGTCTGGTGGCTGTGGAAGCGCTAGAGCACCTGCCTGAGCAGCAGTGTGCAGCGCTCCAGCACCAGCTCGGTTCATACCCCACTGGTCGTGCCGAGCCCCTGAGCCTCACAACTCGGGCGGTGCAAGATGTTCCGCGGGCAGGTCACGTGAATGTTGAAAGACCGTTAGCCTCGTTGTTTCGGTGGTTCAAGGTGGGCGACGAGGCTTTGGCATGGTTGCCAGGTCAGGGTCGACCCATGGCTGACAAGGGTGGTGGTCAAAAGGAGGACTTTGAGCAGATTGGTGAGGTTGGCTGTGGCATAGAAGTGCCCAGTCGTCGCATAGCCTTCCAATGCTGCTCTAGTCAATTGCAACAGCCCTACCATAGACCGACTGTATCTGGCCATGTCGCTAAAAGCGGTGATGCTGCGCAGGCAGATGTAGTCGTAAGAAAGGCGGGGTGTGCATGTACGGTATCGGCGGGGAAGCCTTAGCAATAATGAACTATGGGAGTGACTGCACAGGTGGTACTGATTGTCCCTCTCATGACCTGGCTGTTCTAGGGACGAAGGTGGAGAAGGAGGGAGACTACAGGTTAGAAGCTGCAGTCTCGGCGGGGTTGTGGGAGGGCACTAGGCATGTTGTTCGTGGAGACAGTGCAAGGCAGTTGTTTACTAGGCTATGGCAGTACTTTCGCATGTTTGTTCATTCTCCAGGCCTGATGTACGAAGTAGAATCCGACATGGAGGCTGGAGACAGTGCAAGGTTCAAATTGGTTCCCTACCGTATAAATCCTGCTCGACAGCCTGTGGTGCAAGCAGAGCTGGATTACGTGTTGACGAAGGGTCTGAGGGATAAGGAATGTCGTGAGTGGTCGTTGCCTGTAACTTTGCAACCGGTGTTAAGTGGCAAGATCAGTGAGTGTGTTGATTGCGAGAGTGTGTGTGCATTATCCCTGACAGACGCCTATACCTTATCGAGAGTTGACGACACCATAGACCGCCTCGGGGCTGCATCACCTATCACGAAGGTAGAACTAGTGAAAGGTTATTGGCAGGCCCCGTTGCCGGAAAGAGCGAAGAGAAATGCCAGTCTTGTGATGAACTGGGCAGTTTATCAGTGCCAGGTGTTGTTTTGCTGCCGGGACACAAGTTGGATGTGTGGCATGCTAAGGGCACTGATAATGTTTTGGCTGATTGTTTGTCACGGGAGGGTTTGTTTGCAGGAGAACCCTTTCCGTTCAGTCAGTGTGTGTTGAGAGTGGAGTAAAATAGGCTTGCCCCTGTAAGTGCAGCCGCCATAAACAAATTAAAAAAGCAAAAACCTTATAAAAACTCTTTATTTTTATAACGTGTAGAATTTTGTATAAGATTTTGTAGCAGTATCTAAGTTGAATGTTTTCGCTTATTGTCGCTAAGTTAGTTGAACTTGCTCGGTGGAGCGCAACAGTCTTTATTTTATTTTATATATAGTGCCTTGTGTCGCAACAGTGTGTGGTACTATGCGAAGCATTCTGTTAGATATGAAGAACTTAGTCAAGGGTCTTATATCTTGGGGGAGGTGTGACGCTCCTGCATAGTAGCCACATGCGGGCATGCGCGCGTGTTTTCTGCCCAGCCGTTTAGAAACCGGCTGGCGGCAGCCGGCCGGCCGGCTTTTCCTTAGTATATATCCTACGACAATGTAACTAATGTCTGGGATATTCTTATGTTGTTTCACAGCTTGAAGCTGCCCTTATTCTTAACCAACGCATCTTAGTATATTTTATTCTCGATAGTTGATTGTTTCATTATAATATATAAGATGTAAGTCTAGTGAGAGTGGGAGGAGACGAGCGGGAGAGAGAGACCGGCTGGGGGACGTTGCTTCGCGCGGAGAGTCTAGCTTGGGACGAGCTTGATGTTGCCAATTTGAACGCAACGTTAGGCTTAGTTTCGACTCACGCAAGGGGTAGAGGATTTTGACCCGGCAACGGTGTTGAGTGTTGCCATGCATGGGATGTATTTCGCATGCCTAGGGTGGGGTCCAGACAGATTCAATACTCAGAGCTCACCTCACTGTCGTACCCTTCGGACCCCCTTGATATCTATCCCTCTCAACCCCACTTAGAAACTTTCTCTCTTACTTTGTATACCTTCCTTCCACTACTTCACCAATCTATTTAATTATCCCATCCCCTTGATAGACCTTATATCTATTATTGTATTAACGACGAGCTCTCAGATAACTAGATAGGATTTTGGGCCTTATGCAGAGATGTAATTGTTAATGAGACCTAGGAAGCTTTTTTGTTGTCTCATATTTGGTGGTTTCATGCTTGCTAGTGTGTTCTTGTGGCAGGTTAGCAGGGGCTAGACCGGAGGGGAGGCTTTTTGCGATCCTTTAAGTAAAGTCTGCTGGTGCGAGTCCTGTGGACCCGCACGACTTTACTAGGATACCCGTGGGAGTCTGGGGGCATTTTCTTGTCTGTGTCCCTGTGTGTCTAGCGTTGTGTTCTGTGAGGGCCCTTGCCTAGTCCCCTCAGCACTGCGCTAGCACGTCTTGCTTTTGTTTGAGGGTCGCCAGGAGAGAGTCAGATACTTGCGATCTGAGTCTCTCAAGAGAGCACCCTTTCAATTAGAGTAATTTGGCGCACAGACTTGGGAACGTCCCTAGGCTAGAGCAGGTGGCTCAGCCCGGGTATCCGAAGCCTATATCCTTCCGGCTAGACCTCTGCCGCCTGGCAGATTAACAGCTAGGGGTTTATTATTTCTGTATGCTTGTTATTGTGCCACAGTTTTACCGTTTTTGTGAGCATTGTGAGTCAGGGTGTGGCTTAGAGACTCTGTCCGAGCAGGCTTGCCTGACTAAGAGTGAGAAGCACACCTGTATGTGGTTATGTTCGAGTTGCTGCCTTTATTTAATTATACCTATGCCATTATACACTGTATGGCCTATCACTAGTATTTATTCCTGCTTATGAGTTAAGAGTTCTCTAAATCCGTAACGTACTTTCTTTGCTAAGCATCAGATCCTACAGTAGCCGCATGCAGTTTAGAGACCCGCATCTTGTCTACCTGTACGATGTTTTGAGGACTGTTTGCTTTCACCTTCTTTCACGCAGGGGTGATTAGTTGTATTAATTAACGTAACGTTAAATGTACTTTTTTCTAGTTTGTTATTAAATTGTTTCTGCAATTTAATTCCGTTATCTATCTTTTCCTTGAAGCTTTAAGTCAACTTAATTGTGTGATCTTTTATATAGCCTGCTTGACTATCAGCAGTCTATAGTGCGTGTCCAATAGAAAGAGCCCAGTATTTATATATCCCAGGACGTAACACTTTATTGAGTGAAAATAATATAATAATTATAATAAATGGCAGAATAAACAATAAAAACACTCAAATCACTTCCCGGCATAAATGCGGGTGGGGCGACGAGTGCAGTAGTGCGTCGTCACAGTTGAGCATTCGGACGCGTTTAGGTAAATACGCGCCAAAAGTTACCTCCACTAAAAGCGCCATCACTCCTGAACCAATTGAGCTAGAGAGCTCTACGTAACGCCAGTCTACACACCAAAGGATGGACTACATTTTGACGTTTGTTTGAATATTGTAGCTATTGTATTAACGGAGATAGGCTTTTGTTTATGTGTGTTGATTTTCAGCCAGATCACCCGGATACGAGCGCTGTCATTTAGAAAGGCTGCCCGGGCAAGGAGGGCTAGAGATGTTGTGCAGTGGGCTATGAAGAAACTTGGTGTGGAAGAGTGGCTGGTGCATATGATAATGAAGATGTATGAGGATTCGCGAACTGCGGTGAGGGTGAAAGATGTACTGAGTGATGAGTTCACAGTCCGTGTTGGAGTTCATCAAGGTTCAGTGTTAAGCCCCCTCCTCTTTATTATGGTCCTGGAGGCACTGTCTAGAGTTTTTAGAGGCGGACTCCCGTGGGAACTGTTTTATGCAGATGATTTAGTCCTAATAGCTGACAATATGCAAGATGCTGAGGCCAAATTCAGAAGATGGAGAGAGGGCATGGCGAGCAAGGGTTTAAGAGTCAATATTAACAAAACCAAGGTTATGCATTGTAGATTGAGACCAGGCAATGTGGAAAAGAGCGGTGCATACCCATGTGCAGTGTATGGAAAGGGTGTGGGCGCTAACTCGATTCGATGTAGCATCTGTCGATGTTGGGTACACCATGGGTTTAAGCGCTGCAGTAGAATAAAAGGACCCCTGCCTAAGGATAAGTCAGAAATAGATCAATTTGAGTGCGTAGTGTGCAAAGGCGAGCTTGTGTTAAGTGATGATCCTGTGGCTGTGAACTTTGGAAATGAGTCATTGGAGCTGGTGGACAAGTTTTGTTACCTAGGAGATACCATCTCTGCCGGTGGTCGAGCCGAGGCTGCCACTGTCGCTAGAATTAGATGTGGCTGGGGGAAGTTCAGAGAACTGCTGCCAATTCTGACCATGAAAAGAATGCCTCTCCCCCTGAAGGGAAAGGTGTATGCCTCATGTGTTAGAAGTGCAATGACGTATGCCTCAGAAACATGGGCTGTTAAAGTAGAGGATGTCAACAGAATGGAACGTCATGAGATGAAAATGGTGAGATGGATGTATGGGGCTAGGCTGCAGGATGGAATAACAAATGTTGAGTTGAGGAGATGTTTATGTATAAAGAGTATTAGCGAGGTGATGCATACAAGTAGACTGGAATGATATGGACATGTGGAGAGAATGGATGAACAAAATTGGGTGAACAAATGCAGGTCTGTCATTGTGGAGGGAGCTGCACCAAGGGGTGGACCGAGGAAGACCTGGGATCGGACTATATGTGCCGATCTCAAATCCAAAAACTTGACAAGTGAAGCAACCCTTAACAGGGTTGCCTGGATTGCCGTCATTAGGACAAGAGACTGAAACTGCACGTATGTGTGGAGCACTCAGTCTTAAAATGTTATGTATGTATGTATGTATGGCTTGTGAAGATTGTGATGGCGGTATCCAAAATTTCTATTATCGATATAAAGATGCAGCCGACGACCTGTACAAACTTTGTGTGAGCCATGGTTTTATTTATGTGACATAAATAAGAAATTGTGGAGATGCCAGAAGAAAGTTGTGGTTCAAAAACAAAAACCCAAAACATGCAGTTGGTCACAGAGCGTGTTCACCAATACCTTCTTTTCTAAAGTGCAAATAGATTTGGTGGATGTTATAATGTTTGTGAACAATTTCATTCGCAATAGATTTTCATATGAATTGGTAAAAAGCGAATTTGGCTTCAGTTCAGCCACCATTACTGACTGGGCAAATTTTTGCCGAGAAGTGATGATTGATTGGTGTATCAATCATAGTGGTAAAGTTGGAGGCCCACGACTAATTGTCGAGATCGATGAGAGTAAATTTGGGAAAAGAAAATACAACGTCAGGCAGAGAATTGAAGGCCAATGGGTGTTTGGTGGAATTTGCCGCCAAACAAGTGAGTTGTTCCTGGTTCCCGAGAAGTATAGGACCAAACAGATCCTCCTTCAGATCATAAAGGACAAGGTTCGACCAGGCCCAACTATCATATGGGATTGCTGGAAAGCATACGATTGCCTGGGGGATGAGGATTATGAACACCTGAAAGTAAACCATTCAGTGAATTTTGTCGATCCTGTCTCCAAAGCTCACACTAATACGATAGAGCGAACTTTGAAGCCCGTCAAGGCCACTCGGTCGGCGAAAACATTACTTTGTGGGATACTTGGCACGCAGCATGTTTATCATAGCCAACCCTGTTGAAAATCAGCAGGTTCACCAATTTATGCTAGCTGTTGCCAAGCTGTACAATCATGCTCAGCCTCCTTTACAGGATGCCAATCATGAATAATCAGAGGTAAGAGATGTGATTTTTATCACTTTTCAACCTAAGATCAGCCGGGGTCTGGAAGCGGCAGCCCCCAGGTTAGGTTCGGTTGTTCTATCTATCTATCTATTGCCTGACGCCGTGATCCCCAAAGGGGTGGCCACGAACGAACCGCCCCCATGCACCTCTGTCCCCAGTCAGTCGACGCCCCCCCCCCCAACCAGCACCGCCTTCGTTCATGTACTTCCTCACTCCATCCTTCCACCTCATATTCGGTCTACCTCTCCCCCTCTGTCCCTCCACCTCGCTCTCGTACACCCTCTTAGTCATTCTCTCGCTTTCCATACGTTCCATATGGCCGAACCATCTCAAGTTGTTCCTTTTCACACTTTCCAGCACATCTACCTCCACACCACACCTCCTTCTTACTTCCTCATTAGTCTGTCTATCCCTCCATGTAACTCCGCACGCACTCCTTAAGTAATTCATTTCCACTGCTCTCACTCTTGGTCTGAGTCTCTCAACCAACGTCCATGCTTCGCTTCCGTAAGTCAGTGTCGGGATTACCACACTGTCATGCAAGGACTTCTTCACTTCCATACTGACCACCCTATTTCTTGTTACTGCTTTTAGCGTTCCTACAACCCTCTTCCCCTGTTGTACCCTCTCCCGCACCTCTTCATCCATAGTCCCATCTTTACTCAACACACTGCCCAGATACTTAAAAGAGTTGACGATCTCCATAGCCTGACCGTTCAGCTTCACCTCACACTCTATGACTTCACCCCTTTCGAAGACCATAACCTTGCTCTTCCCCGTATTTACCTTCAAATTCCGTTTTTCGCACACTGTTCCAAACTCATTTACCAGACCCTGCAACTCCCATTCATTATCACTCATCAGAACTGTATCATCCGCAAACAGCAGTATAGGTAGCTTCCACTCAATTCCCTTCGGTTGTTAAGTTAGGTTAATGACCAACTTAGTAAATTGAGATTAATAGTGTGAATTTTTGTTTAGTCTGTGCTCAAAACTCCATATTTTCAGTCTCGATTACGAACACCTGTGAATTAATTATGGTCTCCTAAATGTCAAACATTTTAATTTTCTTGAGGTACATAAAAAGAAAAGGGGGTTTTAGGGGGTAGGTGGGAGGGGGGAGGGGGGGAGAAGGTACTACACTGAATTTTTACCAATATATCAACCAATCGTAGATTTTCTATTGTTAGGCCCTGATTTTATTCAGGATTAACGATTGCGTAAGTGAGTTCTGCAAGACTGGGATATCCGGTTTCATATACATACATACCAGGAATCAATAGAATACATAAAGTAGAATCGTAGAATGATATTTGTAATACAGCTTTATTTGATTAACACACTCGCGGCATAGAAAAAATAATCAATTCACTTTGGAGAACATGTGTAGGAGTAATAAGTTCAGTAATAAAAGCTTGGTCTTTCAATTCTCCGAGCACAAGCGTGGATCTGGATTAGAGTATGCACTGCCACTTCCGAATCTCAGGCATTATTCTTCTGATACGGACAAGATAAGAAGTGATAAGAAAGTCACTCGAGGGAGGCACTGATTCAATTCTCGCAGTATCTGGTACAGTTCGTTGCTTATGCCTAAGGCTTAGTTATTTTATTTAGATGTTGGCTAACGTCAAGTTTCAACTTTATAAGATCTAGCAGAGTCAATAGACAATTATATTTGTATACTTTTCAACTGTTAATGCACGTGTGGGAAATCGTCACTGAGATAAATTCGCTTCTACGACCCATCCCTTAAATTGCGGGATCACAGAATATCTATACCATAACATCCCATTTAGGAAAACTTGTGTCGTGGCTGAGGATAAATATTGTCGCGGTAATTATCTCGTAATACATTTACTAGCACGAAATCTCTGGCAAGAAACAGGGGACTCTAGGATCAAACTTGAAACACTCTTCACGGTTAGCAAATAACTTCTAGGTGAGCATAGGCAAATACAACAGTTTGGTAACACAGTATCCCCGCACTGATACAATGATACTGAATAGTGCACCGTCGGGTTATCTTCTTTTCCTCTTGATCTGATGTCGTCGGGGGCTTCTCGGCTGCTCCAGGGGGCCGTCCAGGGGGTCCAGTTGTGTGGTGAAGTTACAGATGGGCCATCAACCGGTGATGAAGTTCAGTTAAGGTACTCTCGGGTCTAGAATCTTAAATGTTATGCTTCTGGCTGAGGCCAGGGGAGCATCCCATCGAACAAACGTAAGTAGAGTCTACTCAAGGACTCTGCTGAACTGTCTCTGATCCATATGAGAGGTTCAATGAACCAAGGCGGTTTTACCCTATTTGTCACACACTCTGCGGGGTGCCACAGACGGAGTGTGCCAAGGATCTATTCTTGCTAAGTGCTCCGAAGAGTCTTGTGCATAAACCCTTCTAACACAGTAGATCTTTCTACCCTAGATCTCTGTGCGTTAAGTACAAGGAGATGTCTAATATAATATAATATTGAAAGGCAGGAGCAAATTACGCCTGTTCAATACTTCTATTATGTTAGATAACATGCTAGTAACAATAGTTATATTAAATTCCGGGTGGCCAGAAATAATTAACTATTTGCACTTAGTTCAGTTTATACTCTATATATAAGTAGTTACGAGTTCAAGTGGCAGAGGAGGCGCCAACAATGAATCCTTAATTACTTATGTATGCAGATATATATATTAATCATAGGTCTCTATATTAACCGGCAGGCTGCCACGATTAATAAAGATCCAGAAAAAAATAATACATCAAAGTTACTGATGTTGAAGATTTCGGGGTGCCGGTCGTCTATCAGCAGGCGAGTAGAAACAGTCTTCAAGCAGAGCGGGGTGCAGTTCGTCAAAAATCTATATTTGCACTTCAGCCGCTCTCCTCCTCTCGTGGTTTATATAATGGCAGGGTGACTCGGTGTTGCCGGGGCCGGGGGCTGGTGATCGTTTGTCATTGCTGGTTTGTTGGGTCCAGGGCAGGGCAACCTTTGGTCTGCTAGGGGCAGCCCCACAGGGGGGCTCACGTCGAGGGGGAAGGAGAGAGGAAGTCGATGCATAACTTCCAGGGCTGGAGCTAACAGGCTCCTCAAGTTGGCAAGATGGTGGAGGAGTGAAGGATGCTGGAGGCGGGTGTTGCCGGGGCTGAGTGGTCCCTCTCATTTTCGGGGGGGAAGGGAGGCTGCGCAGGGGCTGCGGAGTCATTATCTGGTAATCTGGCCCCTCGTTCCCAATGCTCTGGATTAGATAATAGCGTTAGTTCACACACCGGGCACATCAGAATAAAAACAATAGCAAGTGTGGCAAGGGGGGCCCTGTCGTGTTTTGTTGTCCACGGAGCTGGGGGGCGGGCGGAGCAGCTCGCCCAGAAGGGTCAGCTGGCTAATTGCCTGACTTTTATAAGTAGTTAATTGGTTTGTTGTTGACGGGCCACCTGGTCTAGGTTGGAAAACTCACGTAGGCTACACGTGAACAAGGAGAGAGGAACCAAGAGAGGGAGAAAAATACAGACAAAATAGTGATCAATAAAGTAGGGTATGCATAATCAGGCGGCAGTGTAATTATCATTATTATGGTGACAGACTGGTTTGGTCACGCACCTGAGGCAACACACAATGCAAGGCATTGGCTCTTCCATTGTGTGGTCAGGTCATCATATATTCATGCACAGTTGGCACACCGCTTGGTTGCAATTGGAAAAAGGATAGGGCCATGTGAACTGTAGTCCGAGAAGGTAGTATAGTGTTTGACGAGGCGTGTAGAAGACGTGTGGAAGGAAGAACTAGAAAGAAAAAGGCATGCTAGATTATGTAATGCAAGGGTTAGGGAAAAATAGATCGTGCGAGGTATTGGTTCTCTTACTAGTCTAAGGTTAGTAGGTCAGTCAGTATGCGGGGTTAGTATGTCAACAAAGTAACAATAAAAATGGTAACGACATAATCAATACAATAATTGGCATAGTTATATATCTGTACCCCGCATAATACAGACAGCTAAGAGGTGTCTTTCCTCTTACCTCTTCTACAGGGGCTGTCACAGTTAAAGAAAAACATATTCATTAATCATATATTCATGATCTGCAGGTATGCTGTCTGTGGCCGTGGTAGCTAAGTTTGAGCTACAGCCAAACGCACGTGAAATTAATACAACGGTAATTATAACAGTTACAGTGAACATGCACACGACGCGGCATTATTATCATTAAAGAAACATACTTAGTTGGGGTTTAAGAAATGGTAGGGAGGAAAGGAAATGTGGTTTGTATACTAGAAGGCTGTGAGTTAAAAAAACGTGTACCTGTGGAGTGTTGTGAAGGGGTTTGGTCTAAAAAGGTTGAGGACGTACAACCTTAGAGAAGGGTTGCTAATACACAACCCTTCGGGAGGTTGGAGGTTGGTGCTTGGAGTCAGCCATTTTGGGGTGAGTTGTCCCTGTAGTTAATTGGGTGTGAAATCCTCCTGGCCCGGACATAGTAATTCGGGCTCGGGGGTTGCTGGGGTGGTGCGGGGCCGCGCGCTCTCCTGTCATCCTGGGTGAATGTTTGTGTGTCTGTCTCGACCGTTTTTCCGTGTGTGGTGTCGTGGTGGTGGTGGTTATGGTTGGGTTTTCTGCCTGTTTCTCCTTGTCTGTCTTCGCTCTTCCTTGTCTGTTGGTTTCTGTGGGGGTGGCTTGAGGTTGTTGTTGGTGGTCGGCCATATTGGGGCGAGTTGTCCGGGCTGGTTGCTGAGGTAGTAACTTCCTTGTATTGCAGGTGGTGACCTTGGTTTGGGGATGATCTCGAAGGGGAGGAGTTTTTCGTTTCTTTCCCGTCTCGGTTGGGTGCTGGTGCGTCTCCTCTGGTCTGCTGTTGGTGTTTTGGTTTGGTGTTGTTTCCTGGGGGGTCCTGTCGTTTTCTCATTTTCCCTGTATTTAACTTCCCTCTCCTTCGTCGTAGGTACGACCTCGTACCTTAAGGTCGAATGTATAAATATTGAAGTGGTGGAAGGTCATGGTTTGTTGGTGGAGGAAGTCCCACCATTTGATGGATCGTTTGTCCGGGGTTCTGATCGGGTCTATGGTGACAAGGAGGCTTGTTTCTGTGGTGTTGATCAGGTTGGCGGTGACAGCTTCGTGGGTGTGTTGGATTCTTGTTAGGCGTCCGGTATCCGTGGTCACTTTAATTCTCCGGATGAAGGGGGTGGATTACATGTTGACTGTAGGGAAATTTTGGTTGGTGCGGGAGAGAGTTGTGGTGGTGGCGGAGGTAACCAGGCAAGTGGTGGTTTGTCGTGGTGGTGGTGGAGGTTCATAATTATGTAGATGTGGACGCAGGTGTAGCGGGGATTAACGGTGAGGGGGTAATTAGGTTCAGGTGTATGGCCGGAGGGTTGGTGGAGCAGGTGATTCTGGCTATTCTGCATGGGTGTGTTTGTTTTGGGTGTTTGGTTTGTTTCGTGGTAGGTTTTTGGTGGCTTTTGGTGTCGGTGATGTCTGTGTGTTCTGGTGGTAGTAGTTTTTCGTGTTTGATGTTGGTGGTGTGGGTTATGTCGAGTATCGATGAGAATCGTTCAGGTTGTTTACTTAGTCGGCCTGATTGTGTACGTATGCCTTGTCTACTGGGGGCCTCAGGACTAGACTCGGGGGGGGGGGGGGGGTTATAGTGGGGGGGGTTGGGATTGGGGGTGGGGTGGTTGGGGGTTTCTTGGGTGGGTTGATTTGCCGTTTGGGGGATTTTTGGGGAGTTAATGTAGAGGGAAAAGGTGATGAAGTTGGTGGGGCAAGGCGGGTTGGTAATTCGAAAGGGGTGGTGTTAGTTGTCGTCTTGGAGGTGGTAGGCCCTTGGTTAGGGGGGGTGATTGGTTTAGGATTGGTGGGGGGGATGGGGATGGTAACGCGGCGGAGGTGAGGGGGGAGTTGGGGGTTGAGTTGGGTGGGGATTGGGAGGTTGGGGAGGAAAGGTTAGGGGAGGGGGTTATTGGTCGGGGGAGGATTTGTTTTATGGGTGGTGAGGGTGTTAGGGCAGGAAGGGATTTTGTTTTGTGGGAGTGTGTTTTTGTCTTGATCAGTCTCTTAATTTGGTGATAAGTTGGGATTCGTGGTTGGGGTACGGTTTTGGATCGTAGTTCGTAGTGGCATGACTTGGTGGGTTTCTCTGGTGGGTTAGGAGAGGTGGCGATGGGCGTGGTGTTTGATGGGGTGGTGTCTGGTAGGGGTGAGGGTGGTGTTATTCCTGGGTCGGTATTTTGTGGGTGTGAGGTTCGGGGGGTGTGCTGGCGGAACCTTGGGGGGGGGGGTGTGGCTTGGGTGGCGGGGCAGGGGAGGGTGGAGGTGGTATGTATGGTATAGCTGGAGTAGGAATGACTGGGTAGGAGTGGGTGGGGGTTGTGGTGAGGTCGTGGTTGGGTCCGGGTTGGAGTGGTGGGTAGGGTGTTTCTATAGGCTTGTATATGCGTATGAAACGGTTGCGCATTGTTCGGGTTTCTCCGTGATAATTGATGGAGGTCTGGTAGGCGTTTGCGACATGGGATTCTGTATATGGGCCTACGTAACGCGGGCCCAGTATGTTGATGACTGGTAGTTTGGCCACCATTACAGTGTCGTGGATGGCGAAGGGGCTTTTGTCGTCCAGGGCGTCGTGTTTTGTGTCTTTGCAAATTTGGCCGGTGTGGAGAGTGTTCTTTAGCTGTTGTAAGGGGTCAAGATTTAATTGTGTGGTGGATGGTGTGGCCCGATGATAAAAGGGTAGTAGGAAGGGGGCTGTGCCATATACTCGTTCGTGAGGGGAGATGCCGTCTTCTTTTGGGCAGGTGTTCATTCCCCATTGGATCATCTTGACTTGGGAGGACCAGTCTGAGGTATTTAAAGCTATCATCCTGGTGCGGAGTTGGTTGTTGATGGTGCGATGGCTTCTTTCGCAGACTGCGTTGACTTGGGGCCAATAGGGGGAGGAGTGCTTGATTTTGATGCCACATAGCTTTGTGAACTCTTCCCAAATTTGTCCTTAAATTCTGGGGTGTTGTCAGATAGGAGTGACAGGGGTATTCCGAAGACGGGCAATATTTCGGTGGCTAGCAGTGTGGCGATGGTCGTTGCTGTGTGGTCGGAAGTGGGGCAGGCGATCAGGAACTTGGAGTAGATGTCGACGAAGGTGACGATGTATCGTTTGCCGTGACTAACGGGAAAAGGTCCCATGACGTCCAGGGAGAGTGTTTGAAATGGTTTTTGAGCTGAGAGGGTGCCGGCGGATCCAGCTGTGCGGCACCTATCTTTGCCCAGTGCACATGGCTTGCAAGATTCGGTGACTTTTCTTGCAATTCCGGAGGGGTTGATGGTCCAGTATTGGTCTTGAGAAATCTTGAGCATCTTGTTCTGTCCTAAGTGGATGCCGTTGCCTTCGTGGATTGCAATCATGTATTCTTGAGCAACTGTTGGTTCGACGACGATGTGTCCAGAGTCTGTTGTTAATTGATCACCCCAGTGGGTCAATTGGGAGAAAACTGTTTTGGGGATCCATTTAGGTCTGATTTTCCTTTGCCAGGATTGGAGTAGGGTAGGTGGTGGTGGAGTGGAGTCGGGGGGGATGGAGGTGTTGATGAGGTTCGTGTGTTGCAGGGCTGCGAGGTTGGTGGGGATATCCTCGGGTACAGGTAGGCGGGAGAGTGCATCGGCATTGGTGTGAAGTTTTACGGGGCGGTAGTGGATGGCGAAGTCATATTCCTCCAGGGTTTCTCTCCAACGTACTAATAGTGCTGAGTTTGTCTCAGATTTTCTAAGCCATTGTAAGCTCTGGTGGTCCGTAATGATATCTAGTTTGGCGCCCAGTACGAAAAATCGGAAATGGTTTAAAGCCCAAGTTACTCCGAGGCATTCACGCTTGGTGGCGGCGTAGTTTTGCTGGGCGGTGTTTAAGGTGGCGCTAGCATAAGCAATTACGTGCTCAGATCCATCCCGGATTTGGGCTAGGACAGCTCCGATGGCGTACAGAGACATGTCCGTGTACAGGCGGAAGGGTTGGGAATAATCTGGGAACGCGACGGTGGTGGCTTCTACCAGCTTCTCTTTCAGAGTCTCGAAAGCTAAATGTCTTTCGGGGGTCCAGGTGAACTCCGTGCCTTTGTGGGTGAGTTGATGGAGGGGTCTGGCGATGTCGGCAAAATGTGGGACGAAACGTCTGTGGTAGGTGGCTAGGCCTAGGAAGGAGCATACCCCTTTTACTGTAGTGGGAGGCTGTTGCTCGTTAACCCTTATTTAGTGGGCTAGGTGGTCTATTTGACCGTAGCACCCAGCCTTTTTTTTTTTACCCTAAATAGGGTTGTTTACGTGATCATTTTCATGCCTAAATAAGACCCAGAGCATAAAACAAGTATCTATCCCTGAAAGGGCATAAACAGAGCTTTCCAATGACACCCGAACCATCCTTGTACGACCATTGGTTCTCTTGCAACGATCGTGCAACACGAGTGCAAAAACCCTGTAATTAGGTAATTTCCCTACATAATTCCCTGTGTAGCGAGTGTGAGAGGGGAGGGAAGGGTGGGATTCAGTTTAGTAGGTCCACCGCGGTGGTGGTGAGCGGTCGTAGAGTTGCTATGCTCGTCCCACCGCTCAGCTCTCTCTCTCAGCAACATTACGTGCTGAAAATGGCGCTCGACATAAGTTGTGAACCGCCACATAGTCCATATTTATTTCACACGACATAAGTTGCGCGCCGCCAATTAAGGGTTAATGGCGGAGAGTTTCTTGGGGTCGGGAGAGATGCCGTCGGCGGAGATTACGTGTCCTTAAAATCCTACGGTATTCCTGGCCATTTTGCATTTGGAGGGTTTAAGTTTTAACCCGGCGTCCCTGATGCAGTGCAGTACTTGTCGTAGTCGATGGAGGTGGTCAGACCAGGTTGCAGAGTAAACGATGACGTCGTCCAGGTAGGCCAGGCAGGTCTCCCAGGTTAGTCCTTTTAATACGGACTCCATGAGGCGGGAGAAGGTGGCTGGGCCGTTACATAGGCCAAAAGGTAAGACATTAAACTCGTACAGATGTCCGCCACTCGTGGAGAAGGCTGTTTTATGTTGATGTTCGGGCTTGATGGGGACTTGCCAATATCCGGCTTGTAGATCAAAGGTGGTGAACCATTTGGATCCGTGGAGGGAGTCGAGGGAGTCGTCGATCCTGGGTAAGGGAGTGGCATCTTTGATTGTGGCGTCATTTAGCCTACGGTAGTCGACACAGAACCTGATGGAGCCATCTATTTTCTTCACGAGCACTACGGGCGATGACCAAGGACTGACAGAAGGCGTGGCAATGCCGGCGTCCAACATTTCTTGAACCTGTTGGTCTTCCTCTTGGCGCTGGAGGGGGTTCTTCCGGCGGGAGGGTTGTCGTAGTGGGGGCCCTGTGGTATGAATGGCGTGTTGTTCAAGTTCGTTCGTCAAATTTCCGTGGGGGTCTGGGCGAACACGTCACGAAACTCATATAGTACTTGTTACATCTGGCATTGATGCAGGGGGGTTAAGGAGTCAGGAAGGGTGGGTAATATAGGAGTTTCGGTGGGGGTTGTGGGTGGAGTGACAACCTCGTCAAAAGTTTCGAGGTCGCCGATGATTAAACCTTTGGGTAAAGTTAGTACATCGTCTGAAATATTTGCAATGAGAATGGTATTTTGCTGTGAAGATAATATGGCAGGTTGGATTATACATTGATTTTGGCTTTGTGGATGGGGTAGAGGGAGTCAAAATCATGGTGTCTTGGGGTATGGGTCTAAGGGGCACCCATCTTTGGTGGTTAGGGGGAATGGTGACTCTGTTTTGGATCATAGCAGGACTCATAATGGTTAGAGAAGGAGGTTGTTGGTCAGTTTTGCTTAATTTAGAAGGTATTCTCTCAATATTCTTGGTATCTCTTTTTCTTCTGCTCTCATTTGGAAGGACCATATTACCAGTCTTGCTAAGGCAGCCTCCCAGAAGCTGGGTGTGCTCAACCGCCTTAGGGGGTTCTTTTCCTCTGCACAGCTTCTTGCTCTGTACAGGGGCATAGTGCGCCCTTGTATTGAGTATTGTTCACATGTGTGGGGAGGTTCCTCTCACACTGCTCTCCTAGACAAAGTTGAAAGGAAGGCCTTTCGTATCATTAACTCCCGTCCACTCACCAACTCTCTGCAATCTCTCTCTCTCCGCCGCAATGTTGCATCTCTCTCGCTATTCTATCCGTACTATAATAATCAGTGTTCCTCAGAGCTATCTCAGTGCATACCACCTCCTTTACGTAGGGCACGTGGTACCCGTCTTGCAACTCAATCCCACCCCTACTCTGTGCAACTCTCCAACCCAAGAGTGAAACGTTACTCTCAAACTTTCTTCTACTCAACAGCTGAGCTCTGGAACTCTCTCCCAGAATCAGTCTTTCCCTCTTCCTATGACTTAAATTGCTTCAAACTCTGTGTGTCTAGGCATTTTGGCTCGAACGTCCCTTGATTTTGGCCCTGTCACTCTTTCAACTATGGGGGAGGCACTCGCTATAGGCAGTTATGCCTTTTGCCTCCCTCAATCACATAGAAAAAAAAAAAAAAAAAAAATTTGTGTTTTGTCGGGGGTGGCGGGTGACAGTTCGGGAGGGGGCGTTTGGGCTGTCTTCTGTGTGTTTATGCTAAGGGTGTGTGGGCTTGAGTTTTTGTTGTTTTCTTTTTGGGGTTTGGTTTGGAAATTCGCCTTTGTTTGGGGGTGGTGTTGGTTGTAGGGTTGGTCATGCATGGTCGAGTGGCTAGGTTGTTTCTTTGGTTTGGCGGAATGGGGTGCGAGAGGTTTATGTTTAGGCTTCACTTTGTTCTGACTTTGTTTGGTGTTCAGGCAGGTTAGGGGAGGTTGTTTCTTGTGTTTTTTTTTTTTTTTTTTTAATGTGATTAGGCATTGGCCACAGTCAACCTGGGCCTGCAACTTGTAAAGTAGATCGAGTCCCAAATACCCGCCGTAATGTTGGCACTCTGAATGGAAGATCACGAATGAGTGATGGCAATTCGCGTAAGGGGCTGGGATGGTCACATGTAAGGGATGAGTTTCTCCTCTGACACATAGGGGGGCGTCCCCGGCACTGATTAGTTTGGACTTGGTTGTTTGTATGTCTCCGAACTTCCTATGGTGTTTGTCGTAGAATGAACTGAATATGCAAGATCGGGAAGCCCCGGAATCTATGAGCAAACGGACAGGAATTCCCTGAAGTTGAGCAAGGTGATAAATGGGGGGTGAACGGTCATTTATAGTGTCTCCCGCCGAAGCCATTGTAGGCGGGGGGAGATTTAAAAATCCTGGGGGTCGGCTTCAGACTCTCCCAAGACTTCCTCCGTCTCTTGATCCGTTTCGAGGTGAGCGACGCCCTCAACATCGAGGTCTTGGACCTCGTCGCCCTCGATCAACTCTTCCTCATTGGCAGAGATGCGGGGTTGGGCGGGGCATAATTTGGCGGAGTCTCTGATGTCATGAAGGGCACATTTGTGATTAGAGGCGGGAAAATCATAAGGGTTGATAATAACAAGAGTGGGGTTCTTACTTTTGTTGTTGTTGTAGGCCTGGTTTTTGTTGTAGACTCGGCGGATGGGGTTGGGGTTGAACCTGGGTCTGCTGGGTTGGGGTTTGGCCGAGTGATAGGTGGGTTTGGTGGTCGATGGTCGGGTTGTGGTCTGGGGATGGTTTGTGAACCTCTTGATGGCGGCGATGGTGCTAGTTTTCTGGGGTTGCACCGCCAGGATTCTCCTGATGGTGATGAGATCGTGTTGGAACCCGACTGGGTCGTGCACAGCAAAGTATTCGCGAACTGCTGAGGGCAATGCTTGAACGAGATTGACCAGGATGTGTTGGTCTTGTTGCGCTTTAGGGAGAGTGGGGAAAGCGGATTTGATTTGCTGTGAAATAGAAGTTAAGGTGGCGTCTAGGTCTCCTTCGTACTTTATGTCTTTAATGCGAGCCTGGGCGACGAAGATGCCTAGTGAGGGCTTAATAGCCTCGATAACTATGGGCCGGAACTGGTCCCAAGTGAGCGTGGGGTTAACTTGTGATGCAACAAGGGAAACGGCTTATCCCAGGTGCGTTAGTAGTACGGCGATTTTTTCTCGGTCCGTATTAGGCCTATATGCCAAATCTAACACTGGTTTTACAATGTCCTTGTATGTTTCGATTTTGTATGTGTCCCCATCGTATTTCGGAATGGGGATGTGTGAACGAGGTGCGGCCATATTTGCGATTTTTCACTGTTCCTTCTGTTTAGCAATATGAAATGCAATGAAATCTTCTATCCGAATCAAGAACCACCGCTGCCGCCAATGTTATGCCCTGATTTTATTCAGGATTAACGATTGCGTAAGTGGGTTCTGCAAGACTGGGATATCCGGTTTCATATACATACATACCAGGAATCAATAGAACACATAAAGTAGAATCGTAGAATGATAGATTTTGTAATACAGCTTTATTTGATTAACACACTCGCGGCATAGAAAAAGAATCAATTAACTTTGGAGAACATGAGTAGGAGTAATAAGTTCAGTAATAAAAGCTTGGTCTTTCAATTCTCCGAGCACAAGCGTGGATCTGGATTAGAGTATGCACTGCCACTTCCGAATCTCAGGCATTATTCTTCTGATACGGACAAGATAAGAAGTGATAAGAAAGTCACTCGAGGGAGGCACTGATTCAATTTTCGCAGTATCTGGTACAGTTCGTTGCTTATGCCTAAGGCTTAGTTATTTTATTTAGATGTTGGCTAACGTCAAGTTTCAACTTTATAAGATCTAGCAGAGTCAATAGACAATTATATTTGTATACTTTTCAACTGTTAATGCACGTGTGGGAAATCGTCACTGAGATTAATTCGCTTCTACGACCTATCCCTTAAATTGCGGGATCACAGAATATCTACAGTATACCATAACATCCCATTTAGGAAAACTTGTGTCGTGGCTGAGGGTAAATATTGTCGCGGTAATTATCTCGTAATACATTTACTAGCACGAAATCTCTGGCAAGAAACAGGGGACTCTAGGATCAAACTTGAAACACTCTTCACGGTTAGCAAATAACTTCAAGGTGAGCATAGGCAAATACAACGATTTGGTGACACAGTATCTCTGCACTGATGCAATGATACTGAATAGTGCACTGTCGGGTTATCTTCTTTTCCTCTTGATCTGATGTCGTCGGGGGCTTCTCGGCTCCTCCAGGGGGCCGTCCATGGGGTCAAGTTGTGTGGTGAAGTTACAGATGGGCCATCAACCGGTGATGAAGTTCAGTTAAGGTACTCTCGGGTCTAGAATCTTAAATGTTATGCTTCTGGCTGAGGCCAGAGGAGCATCCCATCGAACAAACGTAAGTAGAGTCTACTCAAGGACTCTGCTTAACTGTTTCTGATCCATATGAGAGGTTCAATGAACCAAGGCGGTTTTACCCTATTTGTCACACACTCTGCGGGGTGCCATAGATGGAGTGTGCCAAGGATCTATTCTTGCTAAGTGCTCCGAAGAGTCTTTTGCAGAAACCCTTCTAACACAGTAGATCTTTCTACCCTAGATTTCTGTGAGTTAAGTACAAGGAGATGTTTAATATAATATAATATTGAAAGGCAGGAGCATTACGCCTGTTCAATACTTCTATTATGTTAGATAACACACTAGTAACAATAGTTATATTAAATTCCGGGTGGCCAGAATAATTAACTATTTGCACTTAGTTCAGTTTGCACTCTACATACAAGTAGTTACGAGTTCAAGTGGCAGAGGAGGCGCCAACAATGAATCCTTAATTACTTATGTATGCAGATATGTATATTAATCATAGGTCTCTATATTAACTGGCGGGCTGCCACGATTAATAAAGATCCAGAAAAAAATAATATATCAAAGTTAGTGATGTTGAAGATTTCGGGGTGCCGGTCGTTTATCAGCAGGCGAGTAGAAACAGTCTTCAAGCAGAGCGGGATGCCGTTCGTCAAAAAGCTATATTTGCACTTCAGCCGCTCTCCTCTCGTGGTTTATATATGGCAGGTTGACTCGGTGTTGCCAGGGCCGGGGGCTGGTGATCGTTTGTCATTGCTGGTTTGTTGGGTCCAGGCAGGGCAACCTTGGTCTGCTAGGGGCAGCCCCACAGGGGGGCTCACTTCGAGGGGGGGGGGAGAGAGGAAGTCGATGCATAACTTCCAGGGCTGGAGCTAACAGGCTCCTCAAGTTGGCAAGATGGTGGAGGAGTGAAGGATGCTGGAGGCGGGTGTTGCCTGGGCTGAGTGGTCCCTCTCATTTTCGGGGGGGAAGGGCGGCTGCGCAGGGGCTGTGGAGTCATTATCTGGTAATCTGGCCCCTCGTTTCCAATGCTCTGGATTAGATAATAGCGTTAGTTCACACACCGGGCACATCAGAATAAAAACAATAGCAAGTGTGGCAAGAGTGCCCTGTCGTGTTTTGTTGTCCACGTAGCTGGGAGTGTGGGGGGGGGGGGGAGCGGTGCGGAGCAGCTCGCCCAGAAGGGTCAGCTGGCTAATTGCCTGACTTTTATAAGTAGTTAATTGGTTTGCTGTTGACGGGCCACCTGGGCTAGGTTGGAAAACTCACGTAGGCTACACGTGAACAAGGAGAGAGGAACCAAGAGAGGGAGAAAAATACAGACAAAATAGTGATCAATAAAGTAGGGCATGCATAATCAGGCGGCAGTGTAATTATCATTATTATGGTGACAGACTGGTTTGGTCATGCACCTGAGGCAACACACAATGCAAGGCATTGGCTCTTCCGTTGTGTGGTCAGGTCATCATATATTCATGCACAGTTGGCACACCCTTTGGTTGCAATTGGAAAAAGGATAGGGCCATGTGAACTGTAGTCCGAGAAGGTAGTGTTTGACAAGGCGTTTAGAAGACGTGTGGAAGGAAGAACTAGAAAGAAAAAGGCATGCTAGATTATGTAATGCAAGCCTTGCAAGGGTTAGGGAAAAATAGATCGTGCGAGGTGATGGTTCTCTTACTAGTCTAAGGTTAGTAGGTCAGTCAATATGCGGGGTTAGTATGTCAACAAAGTAACAATAAAAATGGTAACGACATAATCAATACAATAATTGGCATAGTTATATATCTGTACCCCTCATAATACAGAGAGCTAAGAGGTGTCTTTCCTCTTACCTCTTCTACAGGGGTTGTCACAGTTAAAGAACAATATATTCATTAATCATATATTCATGGTCTGCAGGTATGCTGTCTGTGGCCGTGGTAGCTAAGTTTGAGCTACAGCCAAACGCACATGAAATTAATACAACGGTAATTACAACAGTCACAGTGAACACGCACACGACGCGGCATTAATTATAGCTTACGTCATCAAAGGGGTATGGGGTTCATCATTAAAGAAACATACTTAGTTGGGGTTTAAGAAATGGTAGGGAGGAAAGGAAATGTGGTTTGTATACTAGAAGGCTGTGAGTTAAAAAACGTGTACCTGTGGTGTTGTGAAGGGGTTTGGTCTAAAAAGGTTGAGGACGTACAACCTTAGAGAAGGGTTGCGAATACACAACCCTTCGGGAGGTTGGTGCTTGGAGTCGGCCATTTTGGGATGAGTTGTCCCTGTAGTTAATTGGGTGTGAAATCCTCCTGGCCCGGACATAGTAATTCGGGCTCGGGGGTTGCTGGGGTGGTGCGGGGCCGCGCGCTCTCCTGTCATCCTGGGTGAATGTTTGTGTGTCTGTCTCGACCGTTTTTCCCGTATGTGGTGTCGTGGTGATGCCGATGGTGGTTGTGGTTGGGTTTTCTGCCTGTTTCTCCTCGTCTGTCTTGGCTCTTCCCTGTCTGTTGGTTTCTGTGGGGGTGGCTTGAGGTTGTTGTTGGTGGTCGGCCATTTTGGGGCGAGTTGTCCGGGCTGGTTGCTGAGGTAGTAACTTCCTTGTTTTGCAGGTGGTGACCTTGGTTTGGGGATGATCTCGAAGGGGAGGAGTTTTTTGTTTCTTTTCCGTCTCGGTTGGGTGCTGGTGCTTCTCCTCTGGTCTTCTGTTGGTGTTTTGGTTTGGTGTTGTTTCCTGGGGGTTCCTGTCGTTTTCTCGTTTTCCCTGGATTTCATCTATATTTTCCGGTACAGTACAAACACTAAAACACATAAATAGGCCTACACAATAAAAATTAAAACAAAATTCATCAAACTTACTATGAAGATGGCACCTGGTAATGAACTCTAAATTTACCAAATTTTCTGAGCTATCGCCAATGCAATGGTCAGTCCTGTCGAATCAAAAAAGAATCCTGGACAAGCTCAATAGAAAGGCTCTATGAAATCTAGAATAGTTATTCCGTAAGATATTGAGACAAGCGTATTCTGTGATTATTGAAGTAAAAGAAACCGGATTTCAACGATAAACAAATGTATGTTTCGCTCTGTCTTAATTATACTAACGTTACAAGTTATAATCACACACACACACACACACACACACACACACTCATATTATACACACCCTTTCAGTGACAACGACTCTCCGAGTATTTGCGCATGTTCTGAAGAGTGAATCAAGAATAAAGAATACATTTTTATGTTTATATGTAATTTCAGGGACCCACAGATAGCTCTAATTGCCAAAATTAAATTTTCCTTTAAAATGTTCCATTCTTATGTTAGAAATAGAAAGGAAGGAGTTCCTTCAGTGGGTCCTTAGACTGGTAGGAGAAGGGTTGAAGTGGGAAAACATTCCTACCAAAGCTGTCTTGGTGTCATTTGACACAGAAACATAAGAACATAAGAACATAAGAAAATGGGAGTCTGCAAAAAGCCGATCGGCCCACACAAGGCAGATCTCTGTCACACCCAACCCCAATTACATAACAACATAAGGTCATAAGATCGCGGGAAACTACATAAGGCCATGCGGCCCACATGAAGCAGCTCCCATTCACACCCAGCCCATATCACCCATATGGGAATCCAACTTATGCTTAAAGCTTTCAACTGTTTCTGAGCTAATTACTGTTCTGGGCAGTGCATTCCACATGTTAACAACTCTATTTCCAAATCAGTGCTTTCCTATATCTTTCCTAAATCTAAACTTATCTAACTTGAAACCATTTGAGCGGGTTATGTCGCCGTTCTTTAGCTTTAATACCTCATCTATATCGCCCTTATTTAAACCTTGTATCCATTTAAATACCTCTATCATGTCTCCCCTACATCTTCGTCTCTCTAATGAGTGCAGGCCTAAAACTTTCAACCTCTCCTCATACGATACATTTCTAATATTATGTATCTTTTTGGTCATTCTTCTTTGGACTGCCTCTAAAGGGTCGATATCCATTCTATAATAAGGGCACCAAAATTGAACAGCATAGTCTAAATGGGATCTTACTAGAGCTAAGTCTTCTATCATCATTTTCAGTCAAGCGGTTGTGAGGTAGGGTTAGGGAAACCTTAATTAATGCAATTAATTTTCGGAAAAATTACACCAAAGATGTTTAAATCACTTCACCTACACCAAAGAAGCTTGCGGAGATTATGTTTCTTGACTTTATTTATCAGTTTGTTTATTTGTTTGTGTTTGTTGGTATCAAAATATCTAAAAAAGTTATGGACCAATTCTCAAATTCTGTTTTTGTTTTGTTTTTGTTTTTGGGGGGTGGGGGGGGCTTATAGGATATGCACCAAGGAAGAAGTTATTTAATTTAGGAGGTGATCGGTAGAGCACATGCCTCCGCCAGCGTAGGTGGCTAAAGTAAATATGAACCGATATTCACGAAATTTGACGGGCAGAGAGGATTGTGTATTTCGGCCTAATAAACTATTAAAATAAAATAATTCTAAAGCTTCACTTCCAGAGATTCTAGGTATATATCTATCTATCTGTCTATCTATCTATCTCTGTATCTCTACCTATATCTATTAATGTATCTATCTATCTATAATTTTCTTTTGTTACAGGAGCTGTGATTTAATTTAGGAGATCGGTACAGCACATACCTACGCCAGCATAGGCAGAGGTATGTGTTCTTGAGAGTCCCCATCCAATATTAACAGCTAGAGGTGTCCTTCCTCCTTTATTCTGGCTTAGGACAGACAGTGGATTTTCACTGGCGGAGTTACCACCCCTGCACCCACCCTTCCACCCAAACATAATCTTTGTTGTCTAGTGCTGTGAAACGTCCAGAACCCCGTCATCATATTCATCATCTAAGGTCACAGCAATACCCGTGTTATTGCATGACTGTCCGCTCATCACAAGCCGTCAGGCACTTCAGTCCATACTTCCGGGGGCAGGAGCATTGTTTTGATCCGCAAGGGTTCTTGCCAGTGTACTTGCATTTGCACCAAATGAAGTGAATCACTTGGTTGGAGCAGCATCCAGGTCAGTCATAATATGGCGAAGAGTGTAATTTTCATTGTCCAACCCCATTTTCTTTGTGTGTTGCACATTACAACGATAATTAAAGGAAGTGGTTCGAGTCCTTCCGCAGTGGGTCAATTTTCCGATTAATATATGCGTGAGTTTTCCAAATAAAAACATGGTTTTTCCTACTGTTTTTCATGTGATTCATTCGATTTTAGTACCTGTATGTTGCGGAAATGTCTCGTTTTGGCCATACCCCATCACCCCAACAATTTCCATATATTTGTCATTAACCTAACCTAACCTGGGGGCTGCTGCCTCCAGACCCCCGCTGGTTTTAGCATTGATATAGAGAATGACAGAATACAAAAAATATGGTGGAATAGTGAAACAAAAAAAGGTCTCCACTGATTCAAGATGGCCACCTTTCCCTTATTTAATCCACACAGTCCAATACAATATAATTTGAATTCCGCAGGTAATGACATATAGAAATGATGTACGAATCATAAAGAATATGTAGTGACTAGCATCTTGGACTTCCACCCAGAAGGCCTGGGATCACGCCCACGCTCGGCACATTAATGATTTTTCACAAGCACTGAGTCGTTACCATCCCTCATGAGCAAAGGGATGGGGTAGTAGTACAGGACCCCAATGGAAATACGCCTAATCGGCCTTATTGGGCTATCCTTAGCTGGCTTAGCATGCGCTAGCTTTAAGAACTATTATATATGTTACAAAGATTGAGATATCTCGCGCATGTGTCAATCAGAAAAAAGACCCCACAGTGTAAGTTCCCAATAGTGGCACCTTAAATAAGTTCCTTTCTAAAGCTTTCAGAAGTAAATCATTGAGTCCTCCCACTACACTCAGAAAATTACTTTAACAGAATTAACGTAAATCCGTTTCTATTTACAAGTCCCTATACTTGTTCATCCCTTGAGGAAAACACAACACACAACTCTGTTCTTGGCATCTGATTTTATATAGCCTTACTTTTATAGTTGGACACTCTGGCATCAACATAACTAAAGATATTTGATAGTTGGATATAACTTAGACATCCTAATACCAGACGTGAAACTGTTTGCGAAAGTTATTTTAAGAAGTTACCCGTCCTACGCGGCCGAGAAGTAGAAAACCGGGCATAAAAGGAAAACATATATCCAGTAAAGACGTGTGGGAAAACTATAATAAATTGTGTATTAACAGTCAAGAAACTAGACTCCAAAGTATTTGTGGAATTATTTCCATAATATAATATTGTAATTGTGTAAGTTGATATTAAACATATTGTTCTATGTTATTTACTGTATATACCTACTAGAGTCTAAGAAATCAAACAAAGATTTAAGTTTATACTTGCCCCAAATCCAGATTCAGTGTTAATACTAATCAAAATTTAAGAATTCACCGAACTACTTGCCGTACTTCTGTAAATTGAAGGTTGCAGTGTCACTTGTGTTTCTGATTATTGATTTATATGTTTTAACATCTCAATTTGAGATATATTATTTGTGTAAATATAACTTAATTTCTCTTGTAGGCTACTATTTGTGTAACTCATCTTTATAATAATAATAATAATAATAATAGTTCTTAAAGCCAGCGCATGCTAAGCCAGCTAAGGATAGCCCAATAAGGCTGAGTAGGCGTATTTCCATTGGGGTCCTGTACTACTACCCCATCCCCTTGCTCATGAGGGATGGTAACGACTCAGTGCTTGTGAAAAATCTTTAATGCGCCGAGCCTGGGCGCGATCCCGGGCCTTCTGGGTGGAAGTCCGAGACGCTAGTCACTACTCCAGCGCGGTCGTTGTGTTTGTATTGTGTAATGAACTCCTAATTTCTTCCCGTTCGAAAAATCCATATTTCTTATTTTGTCTAACATAACATAAATGTTATTTTAACCTTTTCGGTGCAGCCTTTCTATAAGGGAGAATATGCCCATGCAGCTATTTCACTGCTAATTTTGCTTAATACAACATCACCTTAGCGCCATGTCTGTATCTCTGAGCAAATTGGAAAGACCTCCAATGAAAAGATTGGGTCAAGTTCTCCCAATAACAGTCACCAATCCCACTCTACCTCTTATCACCACCAGGGAAAATCTATGAATACATTGAGTGTTCTATCACCTACTAGCCGGCCCCTCGCAAACGATTTTTGTTTTCACTCCCACCCTTGATAACTCTGTGATGCTTATAGGTATTTTATCATGTTTTTGTTTTTGTTTACAAGACAGATGGGATGTTGAAATGAAGATGAAATGAACCTCAGTCATACCTATTATGTAGCTGTCACAATTGCATGGAGAATTGCACTGTTTATGTTGGTTTTCAGTTTCTAAAACACCTCTTCATTGTACACAAATCCTCCCTCAATCACAGCACAGAACACACTAATATAAGTATGGGTGGCAACTGGCAATGGTAGAACCTCCTGGAACCGTCTGGCAACAAGTGGGGCGGATTGGTACAACCAACCAGCAAATAGGCCGTAAAATCAGAGAAGTTTCAGGAGAACCCCGGGAAACCCTTTGGCTCAAGCAAAGACTAGGGATGGCTATCCTCCGGGGCAATGCCACCAGCGTCATGAGCTCAGTACGACTTTATTTGTATTTAACATGTTTGATGTACATAAATAGAAAGGGGATGTGTCGGATGGTTGAAAGCCACAGTTGCTCACGCGTTTGGGGCTAGCAACACGTATTATGAAAAGCATGTATCCTCATAAAATTCACTGTCTCTCACTTCACTCACTCAACCCCGAAATTTGCCGGAGGATAACAGTTTTTTCACAATACGTAGACGGAGGTCTTTTTAAATAAATACCAGCCGGTACTACCATGACATATACAGTATGTGCATTGCCCGCAGTATAGGCCTTTTTTTACATAGGATGTATACAAAATGTATGTTGGCTGCTTTGAAAGAGTTAATAGCGACTCCTCCATCACTGATGTACTGCATATATTCATATTTGGCGCTATACCTAGCAAGCCCTCCATAGGGAAAATGTTGTTGGTCCCTCAATGATCAACCAACTTCATAGGTGACACCGTTAAAATAACCAAGGAACATCATTTGAATCAGATACCACTATGAAGATTTAAGATAATAATACAAAACAAAAATATTTAGCTTCTGCTACGTGCGCTTGTCTTTTCTCACTTTTCGTAAGCATCCCATTCCTGTCCATTGAGCTCCTTCTGTCTTCGGGAGTAGCGTGTGATCAGAGTAACATGTGTGTCCCTTCACTACTTTGTGCACTCTTCTTTTCTCTTATAACCATCCTCGCACCTTCCACAGTGAATCCTTGTTATATTTGGGAGGTGTTATCACTGGTTAGGAAGTATTTCAGCTAGGCAGAGTGCATTAATGACGTGTTTCCTTTTACCATGCGCTAGTCTTTAAAGATATCCCACTCTGGACCCTACCAGACTGTTTTTGAAGTGGTATATTATCTTTTATATTGCCTTAGCTAGCTTACTTGTGGAAGCTTTGTGTTAGCCTAGCTCGCCAGGTTCTTCTACAGGGCTGCACACTTTGGCCTGGGGGTTGTGTGCGGGCTAGCAATGAGGCTACAGGTTACGTTTTTGTGTTAACTGCCTCACTTAATGAGGGGTATATCAATTTATTCCACATCGTTGAGAGGCCTTTTCTACGCTGGTATTTTGGTGTCTGATGTCTGGGTAGAATGATGTGTGGTATTGTGGTTCTTGTTGGGGTCGTCACGGTATATTATACTCCTTTTACTTAACTTTGCCCCTGTCTTCCACTAGCCTATTTTAGTGCTTCCTCCCTAGGTTATCTTGTCTTAGAAGCTTATTATTTTTGCCTCCTCGCAGTATACCTTTTATATATATATATATATATATACGGTATATATATATATATATATATATATATATATATATATATAACGTATATATATATATATATATATATATATATATATTATACATATATATATAGGGGACTAGCTTAGTTTAAAGAAGGATGTAATGTAATGCCCTCGAAAATATCCCGCAACCCCAATAATGTACTACCCGAGTTGACGTCAGGTATAGTGTAAAATAGTCGTTGATGGGAAGTCCAATAAACTCATCACGTGAATCACCAAGAGACTATCACCTGGTTCTTACAAATCGGCCTAAGGTTACTATACTTTTGTACGTCCGTGGTAGTACTGTGGGTTAGCGCGCGGGCCTGGTTGACCTATGATGGTCATGGTCACTAACCGGGGTTCGAACCCCACCCAAGGCATCTCAAAACCTGTGGGTTTTTAGGAGGGTTAAACTCCCTTCAGAGGTTCGAGCCCCGCGCCAAGCACCAAGAAAGGTTGACCCTAAGTGGGCCTTGGGAGTTTGCAGGACAGAAAAATTCCCTTCACACCCAGCATTTCAATATATATATACAGTATAAAGGGTTCTGTCGTATCTCCTATTCTCTTTCTAATTTTCATAAATGATCTTCTCAACTGTAGGCCTACATCCAGTCCCATCCATTCATATGCAGACGACTCTACCTTACACCATTCAATTAGTTTTCCAGAACGCCCCAGCCAGCAGTTCCTCAAAAGTAAACGTAATGAAGCCATAATTATAATAGTTATCTTCTGATCTAGCTACTATTTCCAATTGGGGTAGAGAACCCTTGTTGCATTTAATGCTTCCAAAACTCAATTTATCCATCTAACTACCCATCAGGAACCTCCAGAGGACTATCCCTCATTCTTCAACAATACAAAGATCAACCCTTCATCTTCTCTCAATGTTCTCGGTGTCTCTTTTTCTTCTGCTCTCACTTGGAAATACCATATTACCAGTCTTGTTAAGGCAGCCTCCCAGAAGCTGGTTGTGCTCAACCGGCTCAAGGGGTTCTTTACCCCTGTGCAGCTTCTTGCTCTGTACAGGGGAACAGTGCGTCCTTGTATTGAGTATTGTTCACATGTGTGGGGAGGATCCTCTCACACCGCACTCCTAGATAAAGTAGAAAGGAAAGCCTTTCGTATCATTAACTCCCGTCCTCTCACCAACTCTCTGCAATCTCTCTCTCTCTATTCGCCGCGATGTTGCATCTCTCTCGCTATTTTATCGCTACTACAACAATCAGTGATCCTCGGAACTTTCCCAGTGTATACCACCTCCTCTATGTAGGATACGTAGTACCCGTCTTGCAAACACAATCCCACCCCTACTCTGTGCAACTCTCCAACCCAAGAGTGAAACGCTATTCTCAGACTTTCTTCTATTCAACTGCTGAGCTCTGGAACTCTCTCCCAGAATAAGTCTTTCCCTCTTCCTATGACTTAACTTGCTTCAAACTCCGAGTGTCCAGGCATTTTAGCTCGAACGTCCTTTGATTTTGGCCCTGTCACTCTTTGAAACCTGGGGAGGCACTCGCTGAAGGCAGTTATGCCTTTCGTGTCCCTCATTCACATAGAAAAAAATAAAAATAAAAATAAATATATATGTATACCGGTATATATATATATAATATATATATATATATATATATATATATATATATATACCGTATATATATATATATACATATATATTTTTGCAAAAGGGCACAGGTAATTTTACAAAAAGGCCAATATGCTGGACATTTTGCAAATGGGCCAGATATTAAGTGTCATTTTACAAAAAGGCTAGGTTTTTGGTCATTTTGCAAAGCTCCCGGTCATTTCGCAAAAAGGCCACTTTTTCAAAAAGGCCGTAACATATATATATATATATATATATATATATATATATATATATATTAAGATAAGGGAGAAAAGAAAAAAGGAGGAGAAGAATAGGGAAACACCATTTTCCATCACTGCCACCACACCACCAAGGCAAGAGGACACAAGCGCCCCTTCATTGCCCTGGTCGCTTCCATCTCTCAGACACTGTTTCCAACATCAGGGAAAAACATCACAGTGACCATAACCAACCCTAAACACAGTAGGATCAAGGGGGACCAGAAGAGACAAAAGGCAAGCAAATCCTTGAATAAGTCTTACTCTACCGCTGTGGCGCAGATTCCCAGAGGGGCTACCCCAGTTGCCCCAGGCCCTCCTCCAACTACATCCACCCTTCTAGCAGTGAAAAGGCTCACCGGGGGAAGCAGCCAAATTGGCAAGTCTATGGCAGCCTACTTCCTGATCAGGACAGTTGAAAAGGTTTAATTACTTCACTGGAAAAGTTAAGTGCTGGAAGACTTGGTCGAATCCCCAATACATGACATTCTAGACACTGGCTATAAGATCGCACGTATTGAAGATATCTTGGCTTTATTGGCATACGTGTTAGATCACCATGGTGGCAAATCAACACCTCTTCCCCGCTTTGATATAAGGAATTATTATTTGTTAGAGAAGGCTGTACTGACGTGCGCTCTAATAGTAGTAAATCTACCCCCTAGTAAGACTTGTTAGAAGTTAGATCACTGGCATCCTAGTTTCTTTCTAAGTCAGGGCTAGCAGAAAACTGTATAGCACTGGCATAACGGCATCTTGCATTAGTCCTTACGGTGCGCTGTCCTAGACACTGGTGACAAGGTGTGTATACATAAAAGGCCCATTACAAAAAAACATCATAAGTTCCTTAAAGACTCTGATAAAGGTCAGGACAGTTAATGAGATTATATAGCACTGGCATAATAACTCCTTACGTTAGGCCGATGATACGATATGTATAACACTGGTAGAACAGATTCGTATTCATTAAAGACCCCAAACCCAAGAGTACTGTAAAGGTTCTTAAAGACTCTTATAAAGGTCAGAAGAGTTGAGACAGATAGTATACCACTGGTATAACTAAATTCTTACATCAGTTCGATGGCAAACCCAAGAGTTCTACTAAAGTTCTTAAGGAAGTCTTCCATTCTGCTGTCACCGTCACATGACAGGATCACCACCACGGACCAAGACGTCGTTGAAAGTGCCACGTAATTGTAGCTGATCACCAGAGCCTGCAGAACGCCCTCCTCTTGAGACATATTGTGGATCCTCGATCGTGCTGAAATTTTATACCTTTCCATGTCTGAGTGTAACTTTGTACATATCATTATTAAGTTACTTTCAATAAGATAACTGATGTTTGAACTTTGTTATATTTATTCTCTATTACCTTTGTGCATGTGTTCATGTGGTTTCAATTTTTCCAGTCGAGTAAGAACCTACCTAAATAGTCAATATAACCCCAGTAAAAACCTGGTGTAATATTGACTGCAAACGGTTGTTCTTGATTCGGGAAGAAGAGGCCATTCGGCCCAAAATCAAAGGAAAAAGAGCGTTGTATAACATAAGTCATCATGGCTACTCGTTCGCACAATCTCATACCTAAGTATGAGGCAGACACTTATGATATCTGTAAATATATGGATTTGGTTAAGCCAGTGCTCAGCCTGGGAAAGGCGTTGTCCCTAGTAGCCAGACAAGTGACCCCTGAACTTACATGGGACCAGTTCTGGGACATCGTAATTAATGCGGTGCAACCTCCATTGGGCTCTCTTGTCAACCTAAGCAAAATTGAAGATATCAAATACGAAGGAGATCTGGACACCACACTCGGACTTCTGATACAGCAAGTGAGATCAGCGTACCCTTTCCAGACCCCTGCGCAACAGCAACAACATTTGCTTAGTGTGTTGCTGAGAGTGCTCCATGCCTTCATTAAGGAGCCTTTTACCATCCATGATCCCGTTGGTTACAACCGGGATCTCATCACAATCCATAAGCTGTTAGCCACCCGGCCCAAGACCTCCACAGCGGGAGCCATCAAGAGGTTCTCCGCACACCCACAAGGAGGCAGAAAATCCGGACACTTCAGCAGCTACGGGTCAAAACATCCTTATATGGAACATGGCCGCCCACAACCTTATCAACAGGGCCACCCACATTCGGGTAACAGGATGAATCCAAGCCACAACACTCCTAGTCGAGTGTTCCCACCCACCAGTCAACCCAGCAGAGGCCCTCTACGAAGTACACCCCCACCTAGAAGCCGGGATGGCTCAATTGTAACCACCAACCCTTTCGATTTTAAGGCTTGCAATTCAGCTTGCCCCCTTCATTATATAGGGGACCAGGCGAATCAAAGACGTCCACACACCCGGGTCCTCGCAGCAGAAAAAGAATCCCGGGAATTGGAGTTAGAAGAGGATTACCAAGATGACGAATATTCACCTGCCGACTCTAACCCAATTCATGTGATAGAAGAAGATGACATCAAAGAGGAAGAAGATTTTCCTCAGGTTTTTTATAGCCTCCCCCGCCCATTATGGATTTGGCTGGGAATCCACTATTACCATACAACCCCTCATTTACCATCTGACATAAATTGTAGGCATACTAGTCCACCTTCTGATAGATACCGGAGCTGCAAGATCTTGCATTGCCGCAGATTCGGTATGTTTAATGCCACTACCACCAATCTCATTAGTGCAAGCGACATGCCCCTACTCATCAGATGGGAGACCACGCCCCTGCACATCACCACTCCAGACCCAGAAGCCTCCTGCCATGATCCTTTAGTTGTGTTTTATTCTGAGTGTACACAGTATGATGGCTATATGGGTCTAGATGTGCTGCTACGGCTGCAAGTCCAACTAGATTGCGGCCAGAGACGTCTAACTTGAAAAAAAAAAAAAAAAAAAATCAGCTCTCTGTGACCTCTCCTAAAAACATCCTGAGGAACAAGGCACTGAAGAAAACAAGGAGCCCTCCAAATCATCCAAGTGCTCCAACCCACAAAACTACGACCACCTCCAAGACACCACAACCTCGACCACCTACATCAACAAGGCCCCCCTGCCCGAAGCCACTGAAGCCTTCACCATCAGCCTCCATCACTGTAGTGGCTCCCGCAGTGACATCGCAGCATATACTGACACCTGCACAACACCAACAATGGGTGCCCTTGCGTCACACTGCAGACGTGCTCACGATCTTAACGCCTCAACTAGATCAACCTCGAGCTGACAGATGCAGAGTTCAACTTGCATTGGGCGTTTCCGTACCCTTCTCAGCTCCCCGCCTTGAAGTGGCTTCGGTCACCTGGGCTTTATTAGTGGTAAGCAGGGAGGGTTTTGTGGGGCCGCTTGGGTATGGCCTTGGCCTTGCTCGGGACCTTGGGGCTGCTCGGCCAGACACCCTGATGAACAGCAACAACAACAACCTGGGCAAACCAAGATGTTGCAAGTTTTTCAACAAATTTATTGGACAACCAGACCTTCCATCCTTGCCAAGAAAGTTGCTGAAGCGTGCAGAACGTGTGGATTGGGCAAGGATAGAACCAGAACTCCAGGACCAGCCGGAAAATTAACTGCCATAAAACCTTGCCAATTACTGTCCCTTGATGTGATGGGCCCTTTTCCCATGAAACAGGGTAAGAGATTCGTTGTCACCTTCATCGACGTGTACTCCCGTTTCTTGGTAGCCTGCCCCGTCAAGGAACACGGCACCCTAACCGTGGCATAGGTCTTAGCCACTGAAGTCTTCGCCAACTTCGGCTTACCTGCTTTGCTCCTTTCCGACAAAGCCCCCAAGTTCTTTAGCCAAGTATGGGAACACTTTTCACGATTATGTGGCATCCAGGTGTCACATTCGTCTCCATACTGGCCTCAAGGTAACTCTATCTGCGAAAGGAACCATAAAACCATCAATAACCAACTTCGGACTAGATTAATTGCCTTGCAATCCCAGGACTAGCCAGCACAAGTTAAGATGATCCAGTGGGGTATGAACTTGTGTCCAAGGGATGATGGCATCACGCCCCATGAAAGGTTATATGGTGTGGCACCCCTGCTGCTGCCCTTCCGTAACCTGGCTAAGCCCCCCACTTCAACCATCTCAACTGACCCTCTCCAGCACCTTAAAAATGTACTTCACACTGCTCAAGTAGGCCTATGTCAGGACGTTGCCTAGGACATCATGCCCCCACAGAGCCCATACACAGTGAACGACTTAGTAATGGTGGCCAAATTACCCATTTCGAATAAACTTGGCCTCAGGTACGTCGGCCCTTACAAGGTCACCAAAGTTCCCAACCCGTATCAGATTATCATAAATTATCACGGAGAGTCTTGGGTTTACTGAAATCGCTTTGTGAGGATTAATCGTCCCCTGATTATGGATAGGGACAACACCATGACCCAGCCAAGATCTGCTTCATCCACCACGCCCCAGCTCAACACGCCTCGCCATCCATCACACCGTGAGTTGCAAACCCCTTCAGTTTCCCCGCCTATCAATAGACCCCCTCCTTCCTCACCCTATTCCCCCCTCATCTCCCCTCCTACCCCCATCAACCTCGTCATCACCCTCTTCCTCATCCTTACCCAGACGCCTCCCTCCTGCAGTGCCTAAACCGCCCACGATATTCTCTTCGCTCCCGTCTTCAGTTCACCCCCTCACGCCGCGCTATAGCTCGATGCCCTTCCGTCAAGCCCCCTCCTCAATCTAAGCGCCTTCCCCCTCCTGTTAAATGCAGACCCCCCTCTTCCTTGATCTCTCACCCTTCGTCAGCTACCTCGTCGTCACCTTCATTTACCCCTTCACCCCTTAACTCGTCTTCCTCTCGCAGGCAAATCTCTGCTTCCCCTTTCCACTCATCTTCCTCTACATCCATCTCTACTCCCTCTCAATCTCAATCTACTCTTCCCCGTTGACTAGCACCACCTCTCCACCCCTATCCCTCCAGCATAACCCCCAGAGTACCTAAATCATCCATCTCTATTCCCATCACCCTCGCACCATCCCCCTCTCCTTCTCCACTATCCCGCACCCCCAATCCTAGACCTCCCCCCTCCTTTCCCGCACCACCCCTTCACCTGTCGCCCTCGCCTTTATTTCGTTCCTCTTCTTACAACCCGTCCCCTGTTCGCACTAGATCAGGCCGTCTCTCTAAGCCTCCATCTCGTTTCTCTCTAAATTCTCCTTCTACTCCAAGCTCTCCACCTTCCCATCTTCATTTGCATACTTTGCAATCAAAACATGCACTCATAAGGGCCCCAGCATTGAGAATAGCGTGTACAAGAAACACAACTCGGCCTACCCAAATCAACACCACCCAGCAGTTTCACACCACAGTGAGGTCACATGGTACCTTTGTGTCCTCATGCAGGCTTAAAACAGGGCAGGTCAAAGCCAGTACCATCATTCACCCCATAACCACCACCAGCACAATACCTCCACGTGATGCCCCACCAACCTACCTCGCCATGCCGTCCCTAGCTAAAACTCCAGTGTCCAACTCCTGCACCTCCAGCACCATCGAGATCCCATTTAAAGAAAATTAAATGGGGACAAGATCAAGGCACCTCCTACAACCTCAGATTTGTGGAAGAGCTAGACAAGGCGTTATATTACACTCAGGCAGACTCTTACCTAACAGACGCCCGATCGCGTAAATGGTGGGAACATTTGAAAGCCTACAAGACTTTTTCTCACCACGATACTGTCTGGTGTTTCCAGATCCAACCACGAGGTCGTCGCTACTATCCCGGAGAGGGAAGTGAGATAAGGGAGAAAAGAAAAGAGGGGGAGAAAAATAGGGAAACATCATTTACCACCATAGGGGAGGTGTGGCAGAGTGGTCTTGCCACTGGACTGGTAATCCAATGGGCCCGGGTTCGAATCCCAATATATCAATGGGAAGATATTATTGGAATGGAATTTGTGCTGTACCTAGTTTCAGTGCATTACCACAGCACACCGAAATACAAAAAAAATACCCTCATTGTTCCCTGATTAAATAGCACTGTATGAATATTAACATATTCAAAATATGCTACATGGGAGCAATGCCTAGTGAGTTAATTGCTCAATAGGTGACGTTCTGAGAGTGAGGGTCCGAATCTGGCGGATGAGACTGTGAGGCACTGGGGCGAAGCGGCTTCAGAGATGGAATTGCTTTGAGCCGTGAATGGGTGCTTCGCATGTCTCACTCTCTAGACTGGAACAAGACCTCACGGGCCTCACCGTGTTCAGTGGTAAAGTGGGCAGGCTCTCAGCCTATGCCCGAGAGGGAGTAGTTGGAATATAGAAAAAAAAAGAAAACAAAAAATAACTGCCACCACACCACCAAGGTAAGAAGACAAAAGCGCCCCTTCCAGCAACATTGCCCGGGTCGCCTCCATCTCTCAGACACTGCCTCCAACACCAGGGAAAAACATCACAGTGACCATAACCAACCCCAAACACAGCAGGATCAAGGGTGACCAGAAGAGACCAAAGGCAAGCAAATCCTTGCACAAGTCTTACTCCACCACGTGTCCTTCTTGCTCCAAGACGCACCACCACCGTGGCGCGGATTCCCAGCTGCCCTCCTCCAATCACATCCGCCCTTCTAGCAGTGAAAAGGCTCACCGGGGGAAACAGCCAAATTGGCAAGACTATGCCAGCCTACCTCCAGATCAGGACAGTTAGTTAAAAAGCCTTTATTACTTCACTAGACGAGTTAAGTGCTGGAAGACTTGGTCGAATCCCCAGTACGTGACAATCTAAGCACTGGCTATAAGATCGCACGTATTGAAGATATCTTGGCTTTACTGGCATACGTGTTGGATTATCATGGTGGCAACTCAATACCTTTTCCCCGCCTTGACAAAAGGAATTATTATTGTTAGAGAAGGCTGTACTGACATGCGCTCAAATAGTAGTAAACCTATCCCCTAGTAAGACTTGTTAGAAGTTAGAGCACTGGCATCCTGGCTCTCCTCTCTTACTACTGACCAACCTGGTGAACAAGCCTTTGTCTTTTCTATCCTAAATGACCTAGAGCAGCTGGTCCAGCAACCCACTCGTATCCTAGATCGCTTCGGAGATCAGCCCAACATTCTTGACTTATTTCTGACTTCTAATCCTTCCTCTTGTACTGTCAATCTTTTCTCTCCTTTGGTCTCCTCCGACCATAAACTTATCTCTGTTACCTGTCCTATCTCTCCAGTACTGCCACCCAATCCTCCCAGCCGTCGGCACTTGTAGCACTTTGGCGCTGCCGACTGGGAGGCTCTTCTGCAGTACTTCTTTGATTTCCCATGGAATTACTTCTGCTTCCGTGGCTGAGAACCCTTGGAAAGTGCTGAACGCATTACCGAGGTAATCCTCTCGGGCATGGAAGCATACATTCCATTTTCTTTCTATCAGTCTAAAGTAAAAAAAATCTTGATTTACTCACGGTTGTTCTACTGCTGTCCACAACAAAGAGGAAGCATTCAAACGGTACCGACACCTTAAAACTCAAGAATCTTTTTCTTCCTATGTTTCTGCCTGAAATCAAGCCAAATCTGTTCTTCGAAACACTCTTTTATCAATACAAAATGCACTGAACTATCCAACTCTAGCACTTCCCAAGCTTTCTGGCATCTAGCCAAAAACCTCTCCAACAATTTTACCATCACTTCTTCCTCTGACAAAGCTGAACTCTTTGGTCAAACTTTTGCTAGAAACTCCACCTTGGATGATTCCAGTGCTATTCCTCCCTCTCCACACCACTCTCTCCTACTTACTAATATTTTTGTGTCATGCCCCAGTGAGGATTCGAACCCAGGCCACTAGTGCAGCACACCAGTACCTAACCAACTAGACCACCGAGTAGCTTAAAAGTAATAGCTTAATTTGGTATTTATCCCATCCACCACCACCCACTCCGACTCGTGATCACGTAGCTAGATACCATACACGCAAACACCTCACACACAAACGCTAGCAACTAAGTACTAGAGAAGGATACAAGTAATCTGGGGCACATTGAAGGCCTCACTGATAAACAAGTAGTGCCTTAAATTATATTTTTGTGTCATGCCCCAGCGAGGGTTCGAACCCAGGCCAGTAGTGCAGCACTCCAGCACCTAACCAACTAGACCACCGAGGAGCTTAAAAGTAATGGCTTCAATTGGAATTATATCCCATCCACCACCACCCGCTCCGACTCGTGATCACGTAGCTATATACCATACACACACACGCTAGCAACTAAGTACTAGAGAAGGATACAAGTAATCTGGCACTGGTATCTTGCATTAGTCCTTACTTGCTGTCCTAGACACTGGTGACAAGGCGTGTATACGTAAAAGGCCAAATAAAAAAACATCATAAGTTCCTTTAAGACTCTTATAAAGGTCAGGACAGTTAAGTAGATTATATAGCACTGGAATAATAACTCCTTACGTTAGTCCGATGATTCGATATGTATCACACTGGTAGAACAGATTGGTATTCATTCAAGACCCCAAACCCAAAAGTACTGTAAAGGTTCTTAAAGATTCTTATAAAGGTCAGAACAGTTGAGAAAGATAGTATAACACTGGTATAACTAAATTCTTACATCAATTCGACGATACATTATGTATAACCCCAGTAAAATCGTATTCATTCAAGGCCCCAAACCCAAGAGTTCTACTAAAGTACTTAAAGAAGTCTTCCATTCTGCTGTCACTGTCACACAACAGGATCACCACCACGGACCAAGACGTCGTTGGGAGTGCCACGTAATTGCAACTGATTACCAGAGCCTGCAGAACGCCCTCCTCTTGAGACATATTATGGATCCTCGATCGAGCTGTAATTTTATACCTATCCATGTCTGAGTGTAACTTTGTACATATCATTATTAATTTACTTTGAATAAGATAACTTATGTTTGAACTCTGTGTTATATTTATCCTCTATTACCTTTGTGCATGTGTTCATGTGGTTTTAACTTCTCCAGTCGAGTAAGAACCTACCTAAATAGTCAATATAACCCCAGTAAAAACCCGGTATAATATATACTGTATATACAGTATATACGGTATATTTATACAGTATATGCTGTATATAATTATATAAGAACATAAGAACATAAGAAAATGGGAGTCTGCAGAAAGCCGATTGGCCTAAGCAAGGCAGATCCCTGTCCCACACAACCCCAATTACAAAGCCCAATTATAGGCTGAACACTCTAATACCCTGAGGATCATCTTACCAAAACGGTTAGAGATTTAACGCAGGATTACGGGGTCTGTAGAGCGCTGATTAGCCCAACCCTGCTGATCCCCCTTCACACCCAACCCTTCTCGTCCATATGCTTATCCAATTTTATCTTAAAGCTCCCTATCGTTTTTTAATCCCACTATAGCACTTGGTAGTCCATTCCACCCATCTACAACTCTGTTACCAAACCAATATTTGCCTATATCTTTTCTGAAACGAAATTTATCTAATTTGAAACCATTGGTACGAGTTCTTTTGCTATCACTGATCTTTAGTACATTTGTCATGTCCCCTTTGTTAATCCCACTAACCCACTTGAACACCTCTATCATATCCCCTCTAACTCTGCGTCTCTCTAACGAATGTAAGCCTAATTTCTTCAACCTTTCTTTATACGGAAGATTTCTAATATTATGGATAATTTTTGTCATTCTACGTTGTACTCTCTCCAATGAATCTATGTCCATTCTGTAATAAGGACACCAAAATTGAACAGCATAATCCATATGGGGTCTCACTAATGACAAGTAAAGTTTTAAGATAACATCAGCAGTTCTGTTACTCACACTCCTAGAGATGAACCCGAGAATCATGTTTGCCTTGTTTCGAACGCTTATACACTGTTGTCTAGGCTTCAAATCATTGCTAACAAACACACCTAGATCTTTCTCACAATTCGAGTTTTCTAATTCCATATTAGCTAGTTTATATTTAACATTTGTATGCATCTTCCCTATCTTTAATACCTTGCATTTGTCAATGTTAAACTTCATCTGCCAATTTACTGACCATTCGTGTAAGGTATCTAGATCCCTTTGGAGGCACTCTATATCTCTATCTGAATCAATTGTTCTCCCCATTTTGGTATCGTCTGCAAATTTACTTATCCTACTAGTTATACCTAAATCAAGGTCATTTATGTATATAACAAACAACAGAGGACCTAATACAGATCCCTGGGGGACACCACTTTTGACTGCTCCCCATTCTGACTTCGTACCATTTATGCTGACTCTCTGCTTCCTACCAATTAGCCATGACCTAATCCATCCCAACAACGCCCCACCTATTCCATGCGCCTCAACCTTTCTCATCAATCTCTCATGTGGGACTCTGTCGAAAGCTTTACTGAAATCTAAATATATTATATCATATGACTTGTCATTATCTACTGCTTCATATACCTCTGAGAAAAAACTAAGCAAATTAGTAAGGCAAGAACGTCCCTGAGTGAATCCATGCTGAGAAGAATTTATTAAATTAAATGTATCTAAGTGGTTTCTAATTTTACTAGCAATAATTGACTCTAGTAGCTTTCCTATGATTGATGTAAGACTAATGGGACGGTAATTGGATGCTATTGATTTATCACCTTTTTTGAAGATCGGAACTACGTTTGCAAGCTTCCAAGCTTCTGGAACTATACCTGTCTCCAATGACTTGTTAAATAACAATGTTAATGGGTAACTTAACCCATCCCTACATTCTTTTAATATTCTAGCATATACCTCATCAGGACCAGGCGATTTATGAGGTTTCAGTCTGTCAATTTCCTTAAGCACATCATTTCTACTTATAGTAATCGTACTTAACCTATTTTCTATACTATCGCTATATACCTTACGGACTTCTGGAAACTGTGCCAAATTTTCATTAGTGAAAACGGAAAGAAATTGACTATTTAATGTACTGCACATTTCTAAATCATTATCTGTCATTTCTCCTATCGAAGTTTTAAGGGGACCAATTACATCTCTAACCTTGGATTTATATAGTTGGTAAAAAGCTTTAGGATTATTTTTTTGAGTCATTGGCAACCTTAATTTCATAATTTCTTTCCTAATATCCTTTTTTACCTGTCTTGATAGATTCTGATAGTAAGCAAGTAGGTGAATTTTGCCTTTCCTAATTTTTCTATATATTCCTCTCTTTTGTCCTAGAAGATCTAATAGTCTATTATTCATCCATTTGGGTTGGTTCTGTGTTGATCTAAATTTTCTTTTTGGGATGTATTTATTTTGTGCATTGAATACTGACTCGATAAAATTATCGTATGTATCTACCAAGGTTGACGTCTCTTCCTGACTTAAATGACAGGTGCCTGAGAACGGGTACACTCATTTGGACACCTGGATCGACTTAATTTTTTGACCATAGGGTCAGCTAATAGGGCTCTTCTTAACCCTCCATAATTGGCTTTTCTGAAGTCAGGTATTAATGTTGTATTCTCTCTGGTATTACCTTTCCATTGTATATTAAAATACACAGAATTGTGGTCACTATTTCCTAGGTTGTCCCCTATCTCTACATTATTTACCATATGTTCATTGTTACTGAAAACTAAATCGAGAATATTATTACCTCTAGTCGGCGTATCTATGAATTGAAATAAAAAACTATCTTGTACTACCTCTATAAACTCCTCAGAATCAGAGTCTCCTATTTGATGCTGCCAATCTATATTCGGAAAATTAAAATCCCCCATAATGCACACATTGCTAAATCTTGATGCCATTTTAATTTCCTCCCATAATGACGTTCCGTCATTTCTACTCATATTTGGCGGTCTATACATAACTCCAATAACTATGGTCTCACTACCTTCGTTAACCTCTACCCAAACACTTTCATTATCGTTATTTAGTCTAATACCTGATTTAATACAGCTTTTTAATGTACTCCTGACAAACACTGCTATACCGCCACCCCTCTTACTTGTTCGGTCATATTTAAACAAACTATATCCTGGTATATCAAATTCTGCTAAAAAATGCCTGGTTTCTGTATTAATCCACGTTTCAGTTAGCGCTATTATGTCTATATTTTCATTGCTAACAAGGGTTCTAAGTTCGTTCATTTTGTTACATAGACTCCTACAGTTTGTGTAATATACTCTCAATTTACTTCTTTTCTTTATACCTAATTTACCTTTATTTCTAACGACATTTCCATCTTCCGTTGCACCATCACTACTATCATTTGCAATATAGTCATCATTTTTAGCATGAGACTGAATTTCCTTATCGCTTTCGCCCGACGCTAAAATTGTTCCATTTAACCTCTCATTTACACTCTCAATATTTCTGTTCAAAACCCCACAACCACCCTATCTAAAGAACTAGCTAATGTAGAAACCCCTAACCGTGAAAGATGAATCCCATCCCTTGCGTACATCCCATCTCTCCCATAGAAACTATCCCAGTTATCAATGAATGGTATTGCTTTTTCTTTGCAATATTTCTCCAAACGGCAATTGACACCAATCGCCCTGGATGTCCATTCCTTGGGAACTCCTCTTCTGGGTAGGATACAATGTACTACAGGGATCCCTCCCTTTATCCTAACCTTATCTAACACATCCCGATACTGCTGCAGCAGTTCCTCACTTCTACCCTTACCAACATCGTTACTCCCGGCACTGAGACAGATAATGGGGTTATCTCCACTATCTTCCAAGATGTGGTCTATCTTCTCTAAAACCCTCCCAACTCCATGGCCAGGCAGACACACAACCTTCCTAAGTTTAGTGCGGGTAGCCCTAACTAAATGTCTTACCATGGAGTCGCCCACAATCGACACAGACTTACCTTCTCGGGACATAGACTTACCTTTCCCTCGGGAGGATCCAGCAGCTGGAGTTGGAGAACCCCCGGTGGTGGCAGAAGCTCCCTTGGTGGTGGTGGTGGTGGTGGTGGGGGTGGTGGTGGTGGTAGGTAGCACAGCGTCAGCGGTTGGAGCTGAGTCGGCGGCAGGCACTTCGTCTAACCCTCCCTTATCCTGACTATCTTTTCCCTCACATTCGTCTCGCAAAGGAGAGAATGTATTTGTCACACTCATACCTATTCTACTATCCTGTTTCTTGAGTGTGACTTTCCCACCCGTATTTTTAACAACCTGCCATGAATACAATTTTTCATCAACTTCCTCCCTTTTCCCCTTACTCGACTTAATTTCCTCTTGGCTAAGCTTGAAAGCTAGATTTTCGTCTTTAATCAAATCCACTTCCCTCTGAAGTTTAACATTAACCTCCCTTAGAGCCAAGACCTCTTCCTTCACCACAACCATCTCTTCCCTTACCTGGAGAATAAGATGATGCAGTTCAGTAAAGGACTCGCACTCCATACCTGACATTATCCCAAAAAGCTTAGCGAGGAGCAAACAACTAAGTACAGAAAACAAAAACAAATAAGTCAACTAACAGCTAAAAACTGAGCTAAAACACTTTTATATATACACGAGTGCACTGCCTCCAAACACAGGTAGGTGCGTATGGTCACTGGTCATATGGTCATATACCGTATAGGCCTATATATACAGGGTGTTCCAGGTGGAAAGGTCATAACTTTGGGAAATGATAAAACAAGGCATTCTAAGCATAATATAATCTGTAACAAAAAGTCTAAATCTCAACCGTTAAAAATATATTCAAGGTTTTATGTAGTGTCCTTCCCCACATCACTGTAATGGACTCTTCCATGTCAAATAGTTTCCAACTGGTCCAAATAATTTTATAACTTAGTGAATTATAATATCTTTATTATAACATGGTAAAATAATTGCAGTTAGATGGAAGTAGGAACTAGGACAGCTATGCCACCCTATGGGGAAATACATAAGAAAATACCATTTTCAAAATGCAATATCTCAATACTGGTCGAGATTTGAACTATGTCATATAGAACATTGTAGGCTTAAAATACCTTGTCTTATCATTTCCCAAAGTTATGACCTTTCCTCCTGGGACACCCTGTATATATACAGTATATACTACTACTATACTGTATATATATATATATATATATATATTTTCTTTAATACATACGAGGTTGAAAGAAATGGCAATTTCTGCGTTGGAAATTTTATTATTCAAAGTTTCCAGGTCTCTGATGAGTTTTCGCTGGGTGGCAGGAAGTAGATGAAGGAGATGAGCAAAATTCATGGTGGTACAGGGTTACATAAATGTACATGATGATACAGGATATACGACGCGTTTCACTGGACAACCAGCATTATCAAGTAAGGAAGGAATGATATAAAAGGTAAACAGGAAGGGTATATATAGAGGGTGGAGGATCAGAGGAGGCGGAAAACAGGGGGCAAAAGTCTGCTATTGGTGGAAGCGTAAATTAGGAGAGAGAAAGGGGTTAACCGCTTCACGCATGCGCAATTTGCGCATGCGTGAAGCGGTTAACCCCTTTCTCTCTCCTAATTTACGCTTCCACCAATAGCAGACTTTTGCCCCCTGTTTTCCGCCTCCTCTGATCCTCCACCCTCTATATATACCCTTCCTGTTTACCTTTTATATCATTCCTTCCTTACTTGATAATGCTGGTTGTCCAGTGAAACGCGTCGTATATCCTGTATCATCATGTACATTTATGTAACCCTGTACCACCATGAATTTTGCTCATCTACTTCCTGCCACCCAGCGAAAACTCATCAGAGACCTGGAAACTTTGAATAATAAAATTTCCAACGCAGAAATTGCCATTTCTTTCAACCTCGTATGTATTAAAGAAAATGTATTACCTGGCTTTACTAACATATATATATATATATATATATATATATACTGTATATATATATATATATATATATATATATATATATACAGTATATACTATATATATCATCATCATCTCCGACGCCTTGCTTCCCCCTGGGAAACTCCCACTAGAGGATGGCCATGACAGAAACGTCTCCAAGCTACTTTGTCAAGACATGCCTCCTTTGCCCGTGCCACAATGCCCCTTCCACTACGTGGAAGTTTTTCTTCAATATATTTTTCCACTTTCTTTTCCCATACCATAGGTGGTCTTCCACTACTAGCGGTTCCACTCACCTGACTCCCATAAATCTTTCTTGGCATTCTGTCTTCATCCATTCTCTGAACATGACCATACCACCTCAAAGTACTTCTCTTTATCCACTCAACCACACCACAATCAATGCCCAAAGCCTGCTCTTCCATTCCAAAGGACTCGTACACTTCCCTATTACTTGGCCTATCTAGCCTATTCATGCCAGCTGCCATTCTGAAAAAGCTCATCTCCACAGCTCTTAGTTTGAAGAGGTCCTACTCACTTGCCGTCCATGTCTCGCTTCCATACGAGAGTGTTGGGAGCAGCACACTGTTTCTCAGTGACTTTTTGACTTCCTGGCTAACCATTCTTCCTTTGAGAATACTATCAAGTTCTCCAATCACTTTTCTCCCTTGCAGTTTTCTCTCTTTTATCTCACTCTCCATTTTACCATATTTGCATAGTACAGCTCCCAAATACTTGAAACTTTCAACCGCTTCTAGTACTTAATTTTTCAATTTTATTTTACAACTTTTCTTGTGTTCTTTCTTGATTCTATATTTTTCCTTAAAATCTATAGTTTCATGCATTCTTCTCTCAAACACCATTACCTTACATTTTCCTACATTGACCTTTAACTTTCTCTTTTCACATACCCTGTCAAAGTCAGTGACCACTCTCTGAAGTCCTTCAGCATTTTCCGCCAACAGGACTGCATCGTCCACATATAGGCATGTTAAAATCTTCCATGTTCTTCCCTCTGATTCCAGTCTAGCTCCCACACCCATTGATACAGCCCTACATTCCCTAATCACTCCATCCATGTATATATTGAACAACCAAGCTGACATGACACATCCCTGTCTTACACCTACATTGACCTCAAAACTTTCACTTAACTTATCCCCTACCTTCACATTTGCCATTTCATTCCTATAAAAATATTTTACTGCCATTACCAACTTTCCTCCCACACCATATACTGTTAACACATCCCACAGGCCCTCCCAGTCTACTTTGTCGTAGGCTTTTTCCAAATCCATGAATGCTGCATAGAGTTTTGTTTTTGGCCAGATACTTCTCTACCAACAATCGCATTGAGGCTATCTGGTCAACGCAGCCCCTGCCCTTTCTGAAACCTCCCTGTTCCTCGCCTATTTTGTCATAGAGTATATATATACTGTATTGTTACGCTGGCCAGCTTGCCAGAATGTACTCGTAACTCGCTAGCGCTCGCCAGGGCAGTGAAATGGGCTATAATAATCGTAGAACGATGTTCTTTCTTTCTTAGTGTTCAGGTTGTCACAGACAGATCTGTGGTGGTCTTTATTCTTGTCTGTGACACTTGGAAGTATTTTATATCATTGATAGAGTATAAGATATGTAGTGTGAATTGTAAGGAGAAAGAGAGCGAGCAGCGAGGTGGTAACATGTACGTGTGACTCCCTCGCTCGGGCGGAGGTTCCCACGCTCTTGATTGCCCGGCGGGCCTGACGCATCATATGACGCCTGCTCTTCATGACGTATTCGTCTGTGATTGGAGGCCGCTGTCCTAGTAGGGTGGTGCGGGCTTCTGCCCGCGTGTCTCCTTCAGAGCTTGGCATAGCGTGCTTGGTCCTACATGTCCTTTGCAATCTGTACCCCAATCTAACCCCCTGTACTATTGTTTCTCTCTCTGAACTTCTTCTTTTCCAATACTTCTTCTCTTTATTCAATTACTTATCCCTTCTGGTTCTGCATACGACTTCCATAGTCGGCCAGTCGTATTACCAGCACCAGTTCTCCATATATGTTTTGCACTGGCTTTAGGGATTATTAGAGTCATAGTCACATGGTATCATAGTATTGGGGTGCTCCTAATTATTGAGTTGTTCTTTCCTACTATTTAATGCTAGACAGTGTCTTTAGTCGTTGTCTGAGTTATGTATGTGGCAAGTCAGAGCCTGTATGACTTCGACGGAACTAGGTAGCCTGTAACCCTTGTGCATATTTTTCCTTTGCGAGTGTAGCAGCATACAAGTGAAGGGCTTTTGCCTACTCTTACCTGTATGCTTGCTACCTCATTTTGTTGACCTTTGTGGAGCGCCAGGGTAAGACCAGATACTTGGGATCTGGACTTACCAAGAGAGCCTCCAAGTCACTTAACGTAACATAAGGGAAATCTGTTCAAGGGGAGACAGTAGGCTACGAGCATGCTTGCGCTCTGCCTAGGTTCCTTTTACCTTTTATGCCACTGCTAGACTTTATTAGTGAGAAAGACAGCATTGTGTTTATTAACTTTAACTGCGTATGCTTTAGGAATTATTCACGCCTTATTTTAGCCTAGGTTGATGCATAGTGCACAACCCAGTTTGGCTGTTACGTTGGCTAAGGAAGTACTGTTTTTGAGTGGTTATTATTAGTGCTGTCACAGAGTTGTTGCACTCCCTTGTTATATATATATATATGTATCCTACTTGTTGGTGTATTAAAGATACACACTTTGGTGTCCTGCCCCTGCATTATTTCTGTTCTATATTGACGAGCATCTTAGAGCATCAGACGTTTTCAGAAGATTCCATATCTGTTTGCTGTAGGACTAGACTTCCAGTGTTTTCATAGAGCATTGAAGAGTTTAGTGTTGAGTACAGACTCACACTAAAGTTAACATAAGCATATACTCCTTTATTAAATCTTATGATAGTTTATTTAAGCATTGTTATTACTTGAGAGCATTTTAGTAACGTAAGTACTCCTGTTGTGAGTTGGCTTTGCCGTCACCGGAAAGCCTTTGTAGAAGTGCACTAAAACCCAGTTAATTGATACCCCGTTATCCAGTAGATTAACTCTGGAGGGTTTAAGTGTTTTGTTCACCGGCGTAATAGTTCGAGGGTTTGGAATTAGCGTACCGTTGTTGCAGATATAGCCTATCATCTAGTCCATTATTAAGTGCCCTTGTTTATTTCGTAGTGCCGGTCGTAACAAATGGTGACCTTAGTCCAGTATATAGTGAACTGAACATTGCATTTTTTTTTTTTGGAGCAATCTTATTGCCATTTGGGGTTGAATTTATTTCTCGCATTGTTGGCAGTGGACATTGTTTTGAGGATATATAGAACTTGTTGGAGATTATTGGTGACCTAGTATTGCACTTAAAAACATCTCCAAATATTTTTTGGTGAATAAACCTACGCGAGAGTTTGGCTACTTTTGTCTTGACTTGAGATTTTTTTTTTTTTACTTCATGTCACTGGACGGGCCTGAGCATAGTGAGGGCACAGTGCGAGAGACAGGCGAGGAGGTGGAGAAGGTGGAGTTGTTAAACGGCGTTCGGGTGGTGAACAATGAGGAGGATGCTCGGATTTTTTTGGAGGAGCCTGTGTCGGGGCTGGACCGGTACGGACTGCAGTGTATAGCCACGGTCTTAGGGTTTTCTGGTACTAGCGGTTTGTCAAGAAGTGAGCTGGTTACCTGTGTGCTGGGTGGGGTGCATGGGGTTTGGGTGGAGTGGGAGCTGGGGCACCTTCGTCCCAGCCCCCATTCCACTCAACTCCTATCATGGCGCCCCCTCGGGGTCCGGAGCCGAGTACATTCCCGCAGGCCGATGCCCGCTGGCAGTTAGGTATGCCTCTAAGTGACTCACGGGGTGGGTCCCCGGTAGTAGCACCCCCTCCTCAGGGGTTGACTCCCGAGATGTTGTTCCAGCTCGAGCTCGCCAAACTCGAGCAGCGGAAGCATGAGGCTGAGCTCGAGCAGCAGCAGCGGCAGCGAGAGGCTGAGCTCAGGCAGCAGCAGCAGCAGCGAGAGGCTGAGCTTAAAGGCCGTGTGATACAGAGGTCGACCGCAACCCGACAGTAACCCGAAGGCAATGACTTGCAAAAATATTTTGCGGTTCGGGTGTATTCGGCCCGATAATCGGGCGACATCGGGTATGATTCTGGTATGTTCGAGTCGTTCTAGTCATGCTCTGGTCATCACCCGAATGTTCGGGTGAGTCGGCCAAAAGTTAGTGTATGCATTAACTTTTGGGAAATCCTCGAGTGCGTTCGGGTCAAAAAACCGTTACAAAATCCTCGAGTCACCTTCGATTTACATTCGAGTCATATTCGGCTTACATTCTACCATATTCTGATCGCATTCGACCTATTCGGGTCACTTTCGAGTCAATTTTTTTTACCCGATTCATACCAGAATTGATCGAACCTAAGTGGACTTAGACCCGATGATGTAGACCGTAACCCGAATTAGACTCGATGCTCAGTGGAAAATTCCTACATAAACTTGTTCGAAAGTCAACTGTTACTCGATGCTGACCCGAATTTCAGGATGATGACTGGATGGATACCCGAATACTACTAGAAAATGACTCGATGCATGTCCGACATTCCTAATTAGACTCGATGATTACTCGATCGTGATCCGAATGACTAGAATGTAAGTCGAAGGCTAGTCGATGCCAAGTCGAATCAAACCCGAACGCGAGCCGATGGGGCCAAGGGGTCCCTCGCCCAGTCACTTTGGGGTATTTCAGGGCGACGAAGTCCGGCTTCTGGTTGGGGCTCACGTCGGTCGATTAGCATATTGTGGAGTATGCATGAAACCAGGACTACCTTCTCCACGGTACTGGGGCGTGCGTTGATGGTAGTCAGTAGGCACCTGAAGCGGATGGCTAGCATACCGAAGGCATTCTCTACCTGTCTCCTGGCCCTAGACAGTCTGTAGTTGTAGTTTCTCTTGTCATCATTGAGCCCTCGGTGTGGGTGTGGCTTCTGCAACCACTCCCTCATTGGGAATGCGTCATCACCAACCAGAAAGTAGGGCACTGGCTGGTCCTCCCCTGGGAATGGCTCGGGTGGTGGCAATCCTGCTGCTCCGTCCTCCAGGGCCTTCCGGATGTCAGTCACCTGGAATATACCACCATCAGATGCTGACCCGTTCGCTCCAACGTCAACGTACATAAATTTTCCCAGGTGATCGACTATTGCCAGGAGCACAATGGAGTGGTAGTGCTTGTAATTGTAGTACAAGGATCCGCAGTTGCTTGGAGGCTGTATGGCAATGTGCTTCCCATCAATTGCTCCAATGGTGTGTCCGAAGTTCCACCTATCCTTGAAGCCCTTGGCGACCTCCTTCCAACCTTCAGGTGTTGATGGGCACACTATTTGCTCCTCCATGTATTCCTGTATGATTGCCTCACACGTCTCCCGCACTGCCAGTGATATCGTATTGGCACCTACACGGAAGTTCAGTGCCATGCTCTTATAGGCCTCGCCAGTGGCCAAAAAGCGTAGTGTCATGGCAACTCACAGTCCGGGCTCCAGGGGCTTCTTCCAGTTGGTCTCGTCCTTCTTGATCCTGGGTGTGACACGTTCGACAATCATATTAAACAGCTCCTCGTCCATACGCAGAAAGTATTTATAGGTAACCACGTCAGTTTCCTGGAGTTTCTTCAGCAACTGGTGGTAGTGTCCGTGTGTCTCTCGCTGTGCCACCCATGGCTTGACGCTACAGCTTCGGGGTTTCCTTGGTCGTCGTGGCCGTCGAGATTGAGCACGTTGGGGTTCACGTTCTTTGTCCCTGACGGCGCGAGCAGTAATCTGATATCTGAGGTTGGCATTAACTATCTCCTGCCTTAAGATTGCCAACTCCAATGCCTCGTCATCCATCTCTTCTGGTCATGATGGGTCCGGAAGGTTGCTTTCCTGTGACATGTTGCTGTGTTGGGTGCACTGTACAAATGAAGTTTGTGTGAGCACACCCTCTCTTTATATAGTGGGGTGATGCATAACCTCATAATCGTGTCATAATCGACTTATTCTAGTCACGTTCGACTTACATTCTGGTTTCATTCCGGTTGGGTTCCTGACTTCGGGTGGGGTTCGGTTTTCATTCGGTTTTAAGTCGGGTTACTTTGGGTGTGATTCGGCTTTAACTAGGGTTGGTATCGGCTACTCGGGTCACCGTCGATTAGCTTTCGACTCGTGGTCGATTCAATTCCGTTCAACTTCTGGTTAGTTTCGAGTAATATACGGGATAACATCGACTCGTATTCGAGATGCATTCGAGTCCCTCGGGTAGCATTCGAATTGCTTTCTAGTCATAGTCGGGGTACGTGTCTCATTCGGGGACTTCGGGTGAATTCGGGTGAAAAGTGCAAGTCATTGCCTTCGGGTTACTGTCAGGTCGCGGTCGACCTCTGTATAACGCAGCCTTAAGTATGAGTCTGCAAGGTATTGTGCCGATGTTGACCTAGAGAAAACTTGTGTTGAGGTGACGAGGAACCGGGTCGTCCAGGGGGGTCGACCCCATGACCAGTCCCTGTCGCATCTACTAAAGTTGATTCCAGTGTTTGATGAGTTAGGAGTTACAGAATTCTTTCTTCGTTTTGAGAAAGTGCGGGGAGCACCAATGGCCCGAGGAGAAGTGGGCAGCCCTTGTCTCTTCACGATTGACGGGGAAAGCACTCAAGGCGTACGATGCTTTACCCCTAGAGTCTTGTGTTGAATATGAGGCGTTGAAAGAGGCTGTCCTGAGGGCGTATGAGCTACAGCCAGAGACCTATAGGCTGAAGTTTAGGGCTGTTCCTAAAAGAAAGGAGAGTACTTTCCAGGAACACGCTAGAGAGCTGTCAGATGCATTTGAAAATTGGTTGAGGTCGGAGAAGGCAACTACTTTTGATGCAGTGAAGCAATTAGTGTTGTTAGAACAATTTTTTAAATGTACTGGCAGTGACTTGACTCTTAACCTGAAAGAAAAGCAACCAAAAACTCTACAGGAGGCGGCTGAGCTGGCTGACCTCAGGTTGTCATTGATTCGTGGGTGCGGGTCTGCACAGAGAGCTGAGGCAGGTAACAAGGGGCGTACTACTCCACCCCCCCGAATTAATAACACAACTAATTATCCATTTAAGAGTACTGTTGCCGATTATGATCCCAAGTCGAAACCCTTCCCGTTAAAGAAAGGCCAGGGCCCTTACCCTCCTCAGGGGAAGTCCAAGAGTGAAGTGGAATGTTTCAAGTGTCATAAGAACGGGCATATTGCGCGCTCATGTCCGAGCACACCGCCTACAGCAGTGGTGTCACTAGTGAGCAACATCGGCGTGTCTTTGAGGTCTTCCACGTTTGCCCGGGGTAAACAGTCGGTTGCGAAGTCACCGCCGGTGCAGAAGCAGCAGGAGGGCTCGTCACCCGTCCGAGATGTTTTTTGTGGTCATAGGGGGCACGGAACTGTGAGGTGGGCTGGTGTGGAGCATAGGCTTGAGTTGCTGCGTGATACGGGCGCTTCCCAAACACTTGTTAAGAATTTCACTGGCAAGCCTATTAACGCGGCTCGGGTTGTGGTGGTTCAAGGCATCAATGCTACGCGGTCTTACCCGCTGGTTAGAGTGGAGCTTGAGGTGGACGGTGTGACACGGGAGTTGGATGTGGGTGTGGTGGAGAAATTGCCAGTTGAGGGGGTCGACCTCCTTCTCGGTAACGACTTTGCGGTGCCCACTTCCGAGGATCCACCCTTAGTCGTTGCCGAGAGGGCGGCCGACACGATTAGGGAGGGGCAAGAGTGGCTCGAGAGGTGCCAGATGCTGCAGATGGCGTGTGCTGTCACCAGGTCTCAGGTGTCACAGCCTAGTACCCAAGTTTTAGACCAGCGGAGGAAGGGTCGGAAGGAGAAAGTCAAGGCTGGTCAGGTTGAAAGTTTGGACCCAGCGACACTCCTTGGTGACTCGGTACTTGCACCCATTATGAGGTCCGGAGTGGCCCCAGAACCTGTCCCCCCTAGTGACATGGTAGGGCGTGTTAGCACTCCGCGACAGAAACGTCCCCAGGCGAAGCAGGCAAGGCTTTAGCAGCCCAGTATTGGGGGTGGCTACAAGTTGCTTCAGGAGCATTTAGATAGGTTGGCACCCTCGGATATATGTCGGTTGTAAGAAGATCCTGGGCTTGAGAGTTGTGGGAACGGGCTATAGAACTCGACGAGGACAGGGATGCAAAGCCGGGAGATTTTTTTCATGTTGGGGGAATCCTGTACCGCCGTTTTTGGATCCCAGACGTAGTTGGGATGGTGGGGCAAGAGTAGTTGACCAGATGGTGGTCCCTGAGAAGTGTCGTGATAGCCTGTTGCGGTTGGTGCACGATGTTCCGTTGGCAGGTCACTTGGGTGTGAGTAAAACGTTGGCCTCGTTATCTAGGTTGTTCTGGTGGCCAGGTATTAAAGCCCAAGTTTCGGCCTGGGTGGCGATGTGTGGTACCTGCCAGAGGGTGGGAAAGCCCAATCAGGGCATACCTAAGGCTCCGTTGCACCCAGTGCCTGCTATTGGTCTGCCCTTCAGCAGGGTTATCATTGACATGGTAGGCCCTCTGCCTCCCACTAGTGCAGGTAACAGGTTTTTGCTAACCCTCATGGACGTCTCCACTCGCTACCCTGATGCATACCCTATGAGAAATGGCAAGTCTAAAACTGTTGTGCGAAACTTGCTGTTGTATTGCTCGAGATACGGGTACCCGCAGGAAATTTAGTCGGACCAAGGGTCGAATTTCACGTCCACACTCTTTAAACAGACCATGCAGCAGCATGGGATCAATACGGTTGTCTCTTCAGCTTATCACGCAGAGAGTCAAGGGGTGTTGGAAAGATGGCATTCCACTTTGAAAAGCATGTTGTGGTGCTACTGTTTGGAGAACGGAAAGGATTGGGACCTAGGGCTACCGTACGTTTTGTTTGCGGCACGAGAGGTACCTGGGGAGAGCCTTGGGTTTAGCCCCAATGAGTTAGTTTTCGGGCATCAGGTTAGAGGTCCTCTGAGCATGGTGAGAGAGATCTGGGAAGGGACTGTGCCGCCATGTTCTCTAATTAAGTATGTCCTCGAGAGTAGAGACATGATGCTGAAAAGCCTGGAGTTGGCAGGGAGAATTTTGGTAGATAATCAGGCCTTGATGAAGGATCGGTATGACATCAAAGCAAAGCTCCGGGAGTTTGTGGTAGGACAGGAGGTTTTGGTCTTATTGCCCTTAGTAGGCCATCCCCTGTTGGCCAAGTTTGTCGATCCTTACAAGGTTGTGTGGAAGTTGTCTGACCTAGATTACCTTATGGCTACTCCGGATAGGTGGAAGAAAAATCAGCTCTGTCATGTGAACCTGTTAAAAGAGTTCGTGAGGCGCCCACCTGAGCAGCCTACTGTCCCTGTGTTGGTCTGCAGTGGCCAAGGTGGAGAAGGAGAGGGGGGCAGTGAGGCACAGGTGGAGGAGAGTTGGGATTGTCATGTCTCGGCGGATCAGTGGGCGGGGAACACGAACCAGGTGGCTGTGGAAGCGCTTGAGCACCTGCCTGAGCAACAGCGTGCAGCGATCGAGCACCTGTTTAGTTTATACCCCACTGTGTTTGCCGAGCACCCAGGCCTCACAACTCATGCGGTGCATGATGTGGACGTTGGAGACCACCCTCCCTTTAAACCAGTGCCCTATCGTGTACCTCCCATTAAACTTCCGGCTCTCCGAGCGGAGTTAGGCTACATGTTGGAGAGGGGGCTCATAGAAAAAGGGGCGGTTAGGTGGACATCTCCTGTCACTCTGCAGCCTAAACCAGACGGCAAGGTCAGGTTTTGCATTGACTTCAGGCGGTTGAACGGCTTAACCCCCACCAATGCCTACCCTCTTCCCCGCGTAGATGACAGTGTTGACAAGATCGGGTGTGCACGTTACCTCACCAAGGTGGATCTTGTCAAGGGTTACTGGCAAGTGCCGTTTCTGAGCGGGCGAAGCAGGTGTGCGGATTTGTGGTGGATGGGAACACTTACCGTTGCAACGTTATGCCGTATGGGCTGAAGAATGCACCTGCAACTTTCCAATGCCTGATGAATGAGTTAGTGGCGGAGATCCCTAACTGCACCGTTTATCTAGATGATGTGATAATCTACGATGATGACTTTGAAAGCCATTGCGAGCACATCGGGGCACTGTTCAGGAAGCTGAGTGAGGCTCATTTGGTGGTCAATCTGAGCAAATGTGATTTTGTTCGGGCAACTGTGCAGTATCTGGGGTTTGTGGTGGGGTTAGGCCAGGTGTGCCCCCCCCCCCCCCCCCCCTTACCAAGATACAGGCTATTAACCAGTTCCCCAGGCCGACCACCAAAAGACAGATCATGAGGTTCTTGGGCATGATTGGGTATTACCGCAGATTCATCCGCGGATACTCCTCGGTGTTGGCTCCTCTGACGGTCCGTCAGAGGAGCCAAAGACGAAAAAGTTTGGGTGGGCACCTGAGTGTGAGAAGGCCTTCTCACTGGTGAAGCATCTGTTGTGCACTCACCCCATACTCAGGGCCCCCGACTTCTCAAGACCTTTTCAGCTAGCGACAGATGCTAGCGGCGTAGGGGCTGGTGCCGTCTTGTTGCAGACAGACACAGAAGGTGTGGAACACCCAGTAAGCTTCTTTTCTAAAAAGTTCAACTCAGCACAAAAGAACTATTCAGTAGTAGAGAAGGAGCTTCTGACCATTGTGCTGGCGCTGAGGCACTTTGAGGTGTATGTTCCCGCTTTTGGCCCAGTCGTGGTGATTTACACTGACCACCACCCTTTGAAGTTTTTGAATCAGTTCCACAACCGGAATATGAGGCTAACCAGATGGTCTTTAATGTTGCAGGAGTATAATCTGGACATTCGCCATATTGCCGGTTGTGACAATGTGATAGCTGACTGTTTATCCAGGGTGGAGGACCCAGGGTAGATCACCACAGGTGTGTTTGGTGGAGTGGAGAAAAATTAGGCTTGCCCCTGTAGTGAAATTCCGCCAAAAACACTATTACAAAATATAAAAAACTCATATAAAAACTCTTTCTTTTTGATAGTATATAAGTGCAGTATATTACAGCAAGAATCTAAGACACTCTGAGTTGTTGTCTTAGTAGGCTAGGCTTGGTGAAGCTTGCTCGTTGAGCGTGATATAATTATTATTATGCTATTATTTTGGGGAACTATTGTGTAGATTTTTTTTTTCATAATGAAGTGTTTTATGTTTGTGATCGTGCCTTGTTTTCACAACTTGGGAGAGTAGCTGGGTGATGCGGGGTTGGTGGGCATTCTGTCTGGTCAGATGTGGAGTTCACCTGAGGCTGAAACGTCCCACATCTTGGGCGGGGTGTTACGCTGGCCAGCTTGCCAGAATGTACTCGTAACTCGCTAGCGCTCGCCAGGGCATTGAAATGGGCTATAATAATCGTAGAGCGATGTTCTTTCTTTCTTAGTGTTCATGTTGTCACAGACAGATCAGTGGTGGTCTTTATTCTTGTCTGTGACACTTGGAAGTATTTTATATCATTGATAGAGTATAAGATATGTAGTGTGAATTGTAAGGAGAAAGAGAGCGAGCAGCGAGGTGGTAATATGTGCGTGTGTATGTACGTGTGACTCGTGACTCCCTCGCTTGGGCGGAGGTTCCCACGCTCTTGATTGGCCGGCAGGCCTGACGCGTCATATGACGCCTGCTCTTCATGACGTAGTCGTCTGTGATTGGAGGCCGCTGTCCTAGTAGGGTGGTGCGGGCTCCTGCCCGCGTGTCTCCTTCAGAGCTTGCCATAGCGTGCTTGGTCCTACATGTCCTTTGCAATCTGTCCCCAATCTAACCCCCTGTACTACTGTTTCTCTCTCTGAACTTCTTCTTTTCCAATACTTCTTCTCTTTATTCAATTACTTATCCCTTCTGGTTCTGCATACGACTTCCATAGTCGGCCAGTCGTATTACCAGCACCAGTTCTCCATATATGTTTTGCACTAGCTTTAGGGATTATTAGAGTCATAGTCACATGGTATGATAGTATTGGGGTGCTTCTAATTATTGAGTTTTTCTTTCCTACTATTTAATGCTAGACAGTGGAAGGTATCTTTAGTCGTTATCTGAGTTACGTATGTGGCAAGTCAGAGCCTGTACGACTTCGACGGAACTACAGTGCATTCATTCGACATATATCGACAGGCCCCGCCCACTTCCACCAGCGCCGTAGACGAAGTAGAGCTTATCATACCGCAATCTCGGACAAGTCACTTGTCACCTTACCACGGAGCTGATAAGAGCTCCAAGTAAAATTAATTATAGGATGTAAGAGCGCTTTAATACATGCATATTTGCAGTTATTCTTTACTATACAATATTACCATATACCATAGTACAGAAAAGTAAACTCCATTACCATTGTTACCTATTCTACTTGGGCAGAGCAGAGGTAGAAAATGATTAAGCTAGGCTTAGCGAGCGACTGCGTTTGGGTGTATAGGGTACGGTACCGTAACCGTAATGCCTCCCCCTCCCTTGTCTGTGTGCCTCAGTCTCCCTCCCTCCCTCTCTCTCTCTCTCATATTGTGAAGTGATCAAAGTTGTCAATGATCCAAGTATGGGTGAAAGCCGTTGCTGGTAAACTGGTGAATGAAAGACTCCTTCAATCTTCCTGCCTTGAGTTCTGATCTTATTAATTAATGGCTGTGAAACTTTCGTTGCCTCAGAGGTTTTCTTCACCACCACATCAACTTGCTCAGTTTTCTCCTTATCAAAATACATGAATACATTCAAGACAATATTCCTGGCTTGACTGTCTGCCAGGGGTATGGGCAGGAGACGCCATCTTCCCCCTTCAGAAGACAGGAGGGAACTGAACTGACGTTTGAATGGCAGCGCAGTGACAGTTTAAACCTTGAGAGAGAAGCGTTGCCAATGTAGCTACCTTACCGCTAGATCTAAAAGTATTTACTTGAACAAGGGAATGGAGCTGTTAAAGACAGGCTCCAGTCTTAACATGTCTTTCTCACTCGTTGATGTAGAAAGGTAGATGGCTTTGTAGGCCATTTTTAATAATTTAAATTTATAAATAAATATTGACTTCATCTAGCGGCAATATTTTACACCTAGCAATAAGAATGCTGGCTATAATCCGAATCTTTTAGCACATGTTATCAATATTGGAGTAATATTCTAGCAATATTAGGTAGGCATTTACTAGTTTGTATTTTTCTAGTTACTTCTGCAAACAGATTAAATAATATTTTTGTGCTGATTTGGTAACCCTGTTGGACACCCCTATCTCGAACAGTCATGCCAGCCGTATGATAACGGTTGGGGAAGTGGGCGGGGCCTGTCGATATATGTCGAATGAATGCACTGTAGGTAGCCTGTAACCCTTGTGCATATTTTTCCTTTGCGAGTGTAGCAGTATACAGGTGAAGAGCTTTTGCCTACTCTTACCTCTATGCTTGCTACCTCATTTTGTTGACCTTTGTGGAGCGCCAGGGTAAGACCAGATACTTGGGATCTGGACTTACCAAGAGAGCCTCCAAGTCACTTAACGTAACATAAGGGAAATCTGTTCAAGGGGAGACAGTAGGCTACGAGCATGCTTGCGCTCTGCCTAGGTTCCTTGTACCTTTTATGCCACTGCTAGACTTTATTAGTGAGAAAGACAGCAGTGTTTATTAACTTTAACTGCGTATGCTTTAGGAATTATTCATGCCTTATTTTAGCCTAGGTTGATGCATAGTGCACAACCCAGTTTGGCTGTTACGTTGGCTAAGGAAGTACTGTTTTTGAGTGGTTATTATTAGTGCTGTCACAGAGTTGTTGCACTCCCTTGTTATATATATATATGTATCCTACTTGTTGGTGTATTTAAGATACACGCTTTGGTGTCCTGCCCCTGCATTATTTCTGTTCTATATTGACGAGCATCTTAGAGCATCAGACGTTTTCAGAAGATTCCATATCTGTTTGCTGTAGGACTAGACTTCCAGTGTTTTCATAGAGCATTGAAGAGTTTAGTGTTGAGTACAGACTCACACTAAAGTTAACGTAAGCATATACTCCTTTATTATATCTTATGATAGTTTATTTAAGCATTGTTATTACTTGAGAGCATTTTAGTAACGTAAGTACTCCTGTTGTGAGTTGGCTTTGCCGTCACCGGAAAGCCTTTGTAGAAGTGCACTAAAACCCAGTTAATTGATACCCCGTTATCCAGTAGATTAACTCTGGAGGGTTTAAGTGTTGTTCACCGGCGTAATAGTTCGAGGGTTTGGAATTAGCGTACCGTTGTTGCAGATATAGCCTATCATCTAGTCCAATATTAAGTGCCCTTGTTTATTTCGTAGTGCTGGTCGTAACAGTATTTACATATATATAAAGTAGACGTGCCGTTTCGCCAAAAATCAAAACGGCATTACCAACTCTGCGATCGGTCACCATCATCACTACTAGTCACTATCATCATTAATATCATCAGCACTACTACTATTATAATCATCACTACTACTCTCACCATCATCACTACTACTCTCATCATCACTACTACTTACCAACATCACTAATACTGTCACCATCATCTTACAATCATCATTACTACTGTCACCATCATCAATACTATTATGACGACCATCATCACTACCATTATCATCAATACTGTCATCATTATCACTAAATCTACAACCATCATCACTTCTATTATCACCATCATCACTACTATCAACATTATCCCCACTATTACTACCATCACCTCTAATGTCAGCTAAACTAACTTAATTAACCTAACAAAAGCAAGGCAAGTTTTTCTCACCCCCTGAACGATGGCGTTCTGTGTCAGTGTGCCCCTACGGGGCACACACACACAGAACGCCATCATCATTGCTTGGGAATAGGTACGGGGGTCCTAAAGGGGGTAGGGGGTCCTGAAGGGGGTAGGGGTCCTGAGGGGAGTGGGAAGGCAAAACCATTTGTTTTGACCTAAAATCATAACTATTGCACAAATTCAAAAAATCTTATTTTAATTACCGTTGCATTCACGCACCGAATGTTCGTGTGAAGTTTGGTGAAAATCCGTCGAACGGTCTCGGAGGAGTTTTCGGACAGACAGACAGACAGACATTTCGGCCGGCATGTACCACTCTGCTTATGCAGAGTTAATAATAAAGTAGACGTGCCGTTTCGCCCAAAATCAAGACGGCATACTCAACTCTGCGATCGGTCACCATCATCACTACTAGTCACTATCATCATTAATATCATCAGCACTATTACTATTACAATCATCACTATTACTCTCACCATCATCACTACTACTCTCATCATCACTACTGCTCTCATCATCACTACAACTTTCACCATCATCACTACTACTTACCAACATCACTAATACTGTCACCATCATCTTACAATCATCATTACTACTGTCACCATCATCAATACTACTATGACCACCATCACTACTACTAGTACTGTCACCATCATATCTACTACTGGTATCACCATCACTACCAACATCATCACTACTGTCATCATTATCACTAAATATACAACCATCATCACTGCTATTATCACCATCATCACTACTATCAACATTATCCCCACTATTACTACCATCACTTTTAATGTCAACTAAACTAACTTAACCTAACAAATGCGGTGCAAATTTGTCTCACCTCTGAACGATGGCATGCACAGAACGCCATCATCATTGCTTGGGAATAGGTACGGAGTAGGGGGTCCTGATGGGGGGGGGGGGGGGGCTGGCTGATTGAGGGGGTGGGGGGGCCCTGGTGGGAGGGGGGGGGGGGGAAACCATATTTTGCCCAAAATCAAAACGTCCTACCCAACTCTGCGGTGGGTCACCATCATCACTACTAGTCCCTTTTTCCATTACTATCATCACTACTACTCTCATCATCACTACTACTCTCATCATCACTGCTACTGTCATCATCACTACAACTTTCACCATCATATAAAGATATACAGATATACAGATATTTCTCAACTGAACAGACCATATTAAACTAATTTAACCTAACAAATGCGGGCAAGTTTTTTTTCGCCCCCTGAACGATGGTGTTCTGTGTGAGTGTGCCCCTACAGGGCACACCGACATACACAGAACGTCATCATCATTGTTTGGGAATAGGTACAGGGTGGGGGGTGGGTGTCCTGAGGGGGGGGGGGGGGGCAAAACCATATTTTGGACCTAAAATCATAACTATTGCACAAATTCAACAAGTCTTTTAATTTATTACTGTCGCATTCACGCACCGAATGTTGGTGTGAAGTTTGGTGAAAATCCGTCGAAAGTTCTAGGAGGAGTTATCGGACAGACAGACAGACAGACAGACAGACATTTCGGCCGGCATGTACCACTATACAAGGGGCGATACCACTCTGCTTACGCAGAGTTGATAAAGTAGACGTGCCGTTTTGCCCAAAATCAAAACTGCATACCCAACTCTGCGAAAGGTTACCATCATCACTAATATTACCACCATTATTACTACTACTATCATCATCACTACAATTGTCACCATCACCACTAATACTACCATCATCACTAATATTACAACCATCATCACTACTACTATCATCATCACTACAATTGTAACCTAATGTCAACTAAACTAACTTAAACTAACAAATGCGGGCAAGTTTTTTTTCGCCCCCTGAACGATGGCGTTCTGTGTGAGTGACACACACACAGAACACCATCATCATTGCTTGGGAATAGGTAGAGGGTGGGGGGTGGGGTTTGGGGGGCAAAACCATTTTTTGGACCTTAGATCATAACTATTGCTCAAATTCAAAAAAATTGTTTAATTACCGTTGCATTCACGCACCGAAGGTTCGTGTGAAGTTTGGTGAAAATCCGTCAAACGGTCTAGGAGGAGTTCTTGGACGGACAGACAGACAGACAGACAGACATTTTAGGTTAGCATGTACCACTATACGGGGGGGCGATACCGCTCTGCTTACGCAGAGTTGAATATATATAATATATAGTGTATATATATATATATATATATATATATATATATATATATATATACGGTATATATATACTGTATATGTTGTTACGTATCTTGATCCTCAAGTGGTTAACTTGATGAATCTAGATAGCACAGAGATATATATTAAGGTATCAGTCAGCTGAAGGCAAAACAAAAGTAAAATCTAATAAAATTATTTCCTGTTGTTGCTTCCTTTCCTTTTGGATCTTAGGACTTGGTATCCTTTATTGACTGATACTCTTTAATTTTGAAAAATACTGAAACTAATTAAAGTCATTTAGTATTTATAAAGAATTATTATTTAACCGAAGCTTGGTAGGCTATGGTTATGAACCGAATAAGTTATATCTAAAGAAGGACTATTAATTCTATAAAAAGTCTTGAAAGATAAATATTGAGGTAAGAATATTTCTGTCTCTTACCCTTTTTTAAATGAATAGCTAGTTTTCTTATATGTCCTTTTATTTATATTTAATGTAATTATTCTTGGTTCTTGTCTTACGTTAACCCGGCAAGCGCGATAGGCCTCACGGAAGGCTTCCTATAGGGAACGCGATAGGCCTCACGGAAGCAGGACCATAAAAAAAGCCTTCCATAAAAAAAAAGGGCCTATCAAAACAAAGGAATTTGTCTCTAGGTGAGATAATTCCCCTCCAGTACTCATCCATGTAAATCTCACCCACCCCTCTCCCCTCCTTCCCCACCTTATTCCCCCCTCCCTCCCCTCCTCTACCACCTATTTTTCCTCTTATTATCATCATTTATCGGTTATTTTTCTCTCCCGCGATAATGTAGCACAAGTGGGTTGCATAAAAGATCGTTATGCAACACCCAGACACCGGCACACACCGCCCCGCTCTCCTCAGTTGACTCCCAGACAGCGAGAGGGGAAGGCTGCCTGTCTCTCTCTCTCGCCTGAGATTATGACCGGGTGGCCAATATCTTCGTTTTTCACCACCCAAATGCTTTTCCCACTTATTTTAGCACTCTTGAAGGTTCATATATACATCATATATGTAAAATAAAAGCATACCGAAAACAAATAATGGTTTATATTGTAAATATAACGAATTCTGTCAGAATCCAGGGCTAGAAATGCACAAATAACTACCCTAGCACCTACATCTATATCGCGCTTGTCAGGTTAATAGTATTATATTATTATTATCATCAGGATTAATATCAAAGTCACATAAAAAGTTAGATATATATTTAATAATTAGTTAAATGTATTTCTTAACCACGTAACATTGAGGTTTGATTATGAGTAAATTAAGTTACAGGATCGCTTCATAGATTCGATTCAGGTCTCACTCAAAATAATATGAAAAGCAAAAATAATATTTTGAAGCTAAAATAATTTTCTTCAGCTTAGGAAATCACTAGAAGTAACATTAAAACAGCCATGTTAGTCTAAAGCGATATTACTAATATGAGACAATAGGATCACCGTACTAAGCACCGTTAAGCAATGTAAGCTTAATTAAAAGAAAATGAAATAACTCGTAAGTCTTAATATAAAACAATAGTATTACTTTTATCATAACCCAATACTTAAAGAGTTGCTTTAGTCCACAAGTCAGTCAACTAAAATAGTTACGTACATAATAGTAGCATTAACGTTAATTCCTAATCAAATAGTTAAGTACATAATAGTAGCATTAACGTTAATTCCCAATCAAATAGTTAAGTACATAATAGTAGCGTTAACGTTAATTCCCAATCAAATAGTTAAGTACATAATAGTAGCGTTAACGTTAATTCCCAATCACATATCTCACTAACCAACATAACGTAAGTGTTTACACCGAACACACTTAACACACACTTATATAATCTGACTGACAGTCATAAACCCATTATAATGCTTCACCCAGTCTTCCTCCAGCTGCAAGTTCACCTTCCCCAAATCCAAAGGGGACTGATTTGAATGCCCACTACTCGGGTCTTATATACTAAACAATGATAGTGTAGGAACGAATCAGGTGGCGGCGGGTAGTGCGCGCCCCAATCACAGCTCCTCGAGTTGCGTAGCAGGTGCGTGGTCCAATGGAGTCTCCTGGCGTCGATCATACGTCATAGCGTCGGGTCATCGAAGTAGTTTGCAGGGTCCCCTATGACGCACGCAGGTGTGAAGGCTTGTTTGCTGGTATGCGGACGAGCTGGTTTCCCACTCGCTGGTTAGCTCGCTAGTCTGCTTCGCCGCCTGGGTAGTTTGGCACTCCTTCAACTCTTAATCCTAACTCTAAAATAAACATACAGGGCTCCGTATGTCAGAATGTATATATAATTATATATATATATATATATATATATATATATATATATATATATATATATATATATATTGTTACGACTGAGGTTCAAATATATCAGGGCTCTTATTCATTGGACTAGTAATGGCATAAATGCTACAACGGAAAGCGCTAGATCCAACCTCTGATGTATATTCCCAGTGAACAAAGAACACAAATACTCTACAGAGTTCTATATGCAATAATAGGTTATTAAACTCTCAATAAATGTGCGTCTACTCTAGACTTAATGTTATGTGAAAACAGCCTATTACTACCTATAACCGAAGGTGCTTGGTTATGGTATGCAAAGTAAGGTGGTAAGAGAAGTTACAGCTTACGTTACTTTAATCAATAAATGTCAGGCACTCCTGCATGAAAGAAAGTGCACTAAAGTCTTTCAACACTAACAAGGAATCTTCTTTAAATGTTAGATGCTATAAAGATGCTCGTATCGGAAATGGAACCCAAAAAGGCAGGCAGCGGAACAATGCTCGTGCAGGCTATGCACACAAAAATGCAGAATATATCATGCAGTCGGGGCCAAAAATATCCTAAACGCTACAACAATAATAATCGCCACGACAATGCAGTATTCCTCTCAACAAAAAGAGCCTAAGTCGTTTGTGTCTCCATAAATCAAACTAGGCTGCGAAATTCTTGTGTAATCATAAATGGGTATGCATAAAAAGAGTAATTAGGTTAATATACTTAATGTCTACTGTGACTGATAAAGTCTAGCTAGAGTCAATGATACGAGATACTGGTGCGCATGGCATACCGCATAGCCTAGTGCAAATCTCAAGTCTGTGCGTCAAATATTACGTTATAGGGAAGGGTAGCTCTCTTGAGAAACCTTAATACCGAAGTATTAAGCGTTCTCCTGGCGTACCTCAAAGACAAACAACGAGCTTAGAACAGTGCAGAATGGTATAGGCAAAAAGCCCTCATTCGTGCATGCTCTACTCTCAATGGCACACAGACTAGAATTTACTCAATCAACTCCAGTTCTCAGGTATGTCGTGCAGCTTTTAACTAAAGCCAGCACTCATAGGAAACAATACCTTATAATATCAGACTCCTAGTCTAGCATTATCCAATCCAGCAGAACACTAATAATTATAGGAAGCGGTACTAAACAATATGAATGCCAACCAATGCTTCGTGATCAATTTATCTTAACAACTAAACATACATAGGTGTGACGTTAACCACTCCGTTAGAACCGCATGGCTTGTCCTACAGTGACTCGATAGGATCGCCAGGGCAGTGGATGGGGCTACAGTTTGTGTATTAGAGTGTGCTTTATTTCATGTGAAAGCTCGTGTCATGGGCAGTCCAGAAAGGCTCTTTGTTTTCGCCCATGTCAAGGCTTTATATATTTAATTGTAAAGTATATGTTTTATCCTTAACTAGTAATGATAAGATCAGAGAGAGAGAGAGAGTAGAACAGAGTGAGAGGGGGCGCGTAGTGTTTTTGCCCCGCTCGATGACGTCACAGCTGGCTGGCCTCGTGGGGATTGGTTGAGGGAGTTCTTTACCATGCTTGGTGACGTAATGTTTTGCTAGCTACTTTGGTAGTGGCTAGAGGACTTGTAACCGCTTTTTTCCCACGCGGCTCGAGCTGGTGCGAGTATATATACAGTTCCTCGCCACTCTCTCCCTCAGATCTGGTTTCTAGAATGCACCCATCTTTCTCCCTTGCTACCTGTACCCCGCTCGCACCTGAGAATCTTTTCCTCTGCCTATCTCTCTCATTTTCCATATCTTTCACCACCTTTTATTAATATTATACCCCCTCTGGTTAACTCTGCAAAATCAGCTTCATGCTGGCCAGTTGTATTGTGCGTTAAGGTCTGATATAACCCATGTATGTTAGTTGTTAAGATAAGTGGATCACGAAGCATTGGTTGGCATTTATATTGTTTAAGTACTGCATCCTTTAATTATTAGTGTTCTGCTGGATTAGATAATACTAGACTAGGAGTCTGATATTATAAGGTATTGTTTCCTATGAGTGCTGGCTTTAGTTAAAAGCTGCACGACATACCTGAGAACTGGAGTTGATTGAATAAATTCTAGTCTGTGTGCCATTGAGAGTAGAGCATGCACGAATGAGGGCTTTTTGCCTATACCGTTCTGCACTGTTCTAGTCTCGATTGTTTGTCTTTGAGGTACGCCAGGAGAACGCTTAATACTTCGGTATTAAGGTTTCTCAAGAGAGCTACCCTTCATTATAACGTAATATTTGACGCACAGACTTGAGATTTGCACTAGGCTATGCGGCATGCCATGCGCACCAGTATCTCGTATCATTGACTCTCGCTAGACTTTATCAATCATAGTAGACATTAAGTATATTAACCTAATTTCTCTTTTTATGCATACCCATTTATTATTACACAAGCATTTTGCAGCCTAGTTTGATGTATTGAGACACAAATGACTTAGGCTCTTTTTGTTGATCAGAATACTGTATTGTCGTGGCGATTATTATTATTGTTGTTGTGTTTAGGATATTCTTGGCTCCGACGGCATTATATATATTCTGCCTTTTTGTGTGCATAGCCTGCACGAGCATTGTTCAGCTGCCTGCCTTTTTGGGTTCCATTTCCGATACGAGCATCTTTATAGCATCTAACATTTAAAGAAGATTCCTTGTTAGTGTTGAAGGACTTTAGTGCACTTTCTTTCATGCAGGAGTGCCTGACATTTATTGATTAAAGTAACGTAAGCTGTAACTTCTCTTACCACCTTACTTTGCATACCATAACCAAGCACCTTCGGTTATAGGTAGTAATAGGCTGTTTTCACATAACATTAAGCCTAGAGTACACGCACATTTATTGAGAGTTTGATAGCCTATTATTGCATATAGAACTCTGTAGAGTATTTGTGTTCTTTGTTCACTGGGAATATACATCAGAGGTTGGAGCTAGCGCTTTCCGTTGTAACATTTATGCCATTACTAGTCCAATAAATAAGAGCCCTGATATATTTGAACCCCAGTCGTAACAAATGGCGACCTTACCTAGGATTTGGTGAACCTACATTTATTAAGCAGGGAACATTTGTTGAACATGTTTATTTTGCGGGGATCAGCAAGAATATTTTTTTTTTGCAACATAGTATAGCCCTTGAGTATTTCCGAGAATTTTTGTGTGTATATCGAGGTATAAGAGTTTGGGGTGCTTCTTTTCTGAATATTGTGGTGAGAAATTTTTGTGAGCATCATGTCTTATACCGGATCAGAGGAGAATGGAGACACAGTACGTAATGTCGAGACCGAGGAACAGCAGTATGATGATATGAATCAGGTGAACTGTGAGGAGGATGCTAGGATATTTTTGCAATGGCCTGTTACTGCCGAGCGGTTGGAGGGTATGGAGCGGTACGGTCTTCAATGCCTGGCCACAGCTATCGGTCATGCGGGTACTAGCAGCATGACCAGGGATAACTTGATAACATGTGTACTGGGCAGGGTGACTGGTGAGCGAGATGGGTTGAGTGCTCAGAGCCCCTCGGCCATGCTTCCCCTACACTCGACTCCCAGCCATCCCAGTAGTTTGCCGACCCCGGGTACGCTTCCGCAGTTGGGTGGTGACTGGCAGGGTGGGTTGCCCCTGGGGGGACCACCGGTAATTTCAAACATTGTAGCACCTTCACCTCCTCAAGGGTTAACTCCAGAATTATTGCTTCAGCTCGAATTAGCTAAGATCGAAGAGAGAAAGGCTATCAGGGTATCTGAGCTTCAGATTCAACAGCAACAAAGGGCAGGTGAGCAGCAAATAGAGCTAGCAAAAATCCAAGCTGAGTCGACTAAGTACTGTGCTGACAGGGACGTAGAGAAGTCGCGAGTAGAGACAACGGGACAGCGACTTGGGGCTGGTAACCGTGCTCATGATCAATCTCTCTCGCACTTGTTGAAACTGGTTCCGGTGTTTGATGAGAGTGGTGTAACAGAATTTTTCACACGCTTTGAGAAGAAGTGCCAGGAACACCAGTGGCCAGAGAATAAATGGGCAGCACTTGTATCCTCTAGATTAATAGGCAAGGGTCTTAAAGCCTACGATGCGTTACCTTTGGAGTTATGTATTGTGTACGAGGATCTCAAGGAGGCTGTCCTGAGGGCTTACGAACTGCAACCAGAAACGTACCGTTTGAAGTTCCGGGGTGTAACTAAGGGAAGAGATAGCATCTTTTTGGAACACGCCCGGGACTTGTCCGATGCTATGGGGAACTGGCTCCGATCTGAGAAGGTAACAACGTTTGATGGAGTTAAGCAGTTAATGATGTTGGAGCAGTTCTTTAAGAGCACGGGCGGTGATCTAACTTTGAACTTAAAGGAGAAAAACCCAAGAACTCTAGTAGAAGCAGCAGAAATGGCTGATCTACGGCTGTCGTTGATTCGGGGTTGCGGGTCCTCACAGAAGTACGATGCAAGTGCTAGGGACCGTTATCCTCCCCCTCCCCGTAGCAATGACACATTTAAACCAAAGAGCAATGAAACTAAAACTGAAGCCAAACCTACCACCACACCGTATGTGAAAAGTCAGGGGCCTTTTACATCACAGTATAAGCCGAAACCGAAATTTATGTGTTTTAGGTGCCACCAGGAGGGTCATAAGGCAAATGAGTGCCCTAGTCGACCTCCTCCGGCAGCCGTGTCTTTTGCTCACGGCATTGGAGTGTTCAAGAGGACATCGGAGTTTGTTAGAGGCATTTCTTCCGAGGTAAATACACTGACAGTGCAGAAGGATCCGGAAGGCTTATTCCCTGTCCGTGATGCCTTTAGTGACCACAGGGGACTCGGTTGTGTGGAGTGGGGGGGTAGAAGACATGAGGTGAGAATTTTGCGTGACACTGGGGCATCGCAAACACTGTTGAGAAATTTCACTGGTAAACCTGTCAATACGGCGCGGGTGGTTGTGGTTCAGGGAGTTAATGCGACAAGGTCATACCCGCTTGTAAGAATGAAGGTGGAAGTTGATGGTGTGACTCGTGACCTGGATGTAGGAATTGTGGAGAAGTTACCTGTTGGGGGCGTCGACCTCCTCCTTGGCAACGACTTTGCGGGGCCTACTTCTGAGGCTCCACCCTTAGTCGTTGTCGAGAAGCCGGCCGACGTGAGTAGGGAGGAGCAGGAGTGGGTTGGGAAGTGTCCGGGGCAGCCTACGGAGTGTGTTGTCACCGGAGATTCTGCATCCAGGAAGTCACATTCTGGTCAACAATCTTAGATCAGCGGAGGAAGGGTACCGAGAAGGGGTTGAAAGTTGATGCGGTTGAGAGTTTAGTGTCAACGGACCTTCTCGGGGACTCATTATTAGGACCACATTTCGAGTCTGGAGAAGACCCAGTAACTGTTCCTGAAGGGGCAGAGGATGGGCTTAAAAAGACGAAAGAGTTGAAGGAGGACAGTGATGCACAGTCGGGAGATGTAGCAACAAGGTACCCTGATGCGTACCCTATGAGAAATGGGTCGGCGAAAACGGTGGTCCGAAGCTTGCTAGTGTATTTTTCCCGGTATGGTTACCCGCAGGGGCTTCAGTCAGTCCGGGGACCCAACTTCACTTCTAGCCTCTTTGTACAAGCAATGCCGCAGCATGGGATTGTTGGGGTTGTGTCATCTGCATATCATCCGGAGAGCCGGGGTGTGTTAGAGCGATGGCACTCAGCTTTGAAATCTGTGCTTCGTTGTTGTTGCTTTGAGAGTGGGAGGGATTGGGATCTTGGCCTGCCATGTGTTTTGTTTGCTGTGTGGGAGGTACCTGGGGAGAGTTTGGGATTCAGCCCTAATGAGCTCGTCTTTGGCCACCGTGTCAGAGGGCCTCTCCATATGGTTGAAGAAGTATGGGAGGGCGCAGAAAAACCTTGTTCTATGCTCAAGTGTGTCCTCAACAATCGAGAACGGATGTTGCGCAGTCTGGAGTTGGCTGGCCGTAATTTGACTAGCTCTCAGGCCCTCAGGAAGGACAGGTACGACCTCAAGGTTGAACTCAGGGAGTTTCACGTGGGTCAGGAGGTGTTGATTCTACTGCCCCTTGTAGGTCACCCCTTATCCGCGAAGTACGCTGGTCCTTATAGGGTGGTGGAGGAGCTATCGGACCTGGTTTACTTGGTAGCCACTCCAGACAGACGGAAGCGCAATCAGTTATGTCATGATAATCCCGTGAAGGAGTATGGGAGGCACCCCCCTGAGCCTCTCACTGTGCCTGTGATGACGTTTAGCAGTCAAGGTGGAGAAGGAGAACGGGACAGTCAAGCTCAGGTGGAGGATAACTGGAAGGATAAGAAGTTCAAATGGGCGCCTGAGTGTGAGAAGGTGTTTAGGGAAGTAAAACACCTGTTGTGCACTCACCCGATCCTCAGGGCCCCTGACTTTAGCCTACCTTTCCAACTAGCAACGGAGGCTAGTGGTGTGGGGGCTGGTGCCGTCCTTGTGGAAAAGGACGATGATGGGCTGGAGCATCCTGTTAGTTTCTGCTCGGAGAAGTACAATTCGGCCCAGGGGAGCTGCTGGCGGTTGTACTTGCTCTGAGGCATTTCGAGGTCTGTGTTCCAGCCTATGGTCCGGTCGTTGTAGTTTACCCAGATCATCACCCTCTCAAGTTCTTGGACCAGTTTCACAATCGGAATATGAGGCTGACCAGGTGGTCACTAAGGTTATTGGTATATAACCTGGACATACGCCATATTGCCGGTTGTGACAACGTGGTTGCAGATGGTCGTTCAAGGGTATATGATCCTGGGTAGATTGACACACGGGTAGCCTCCTGCTTTAGTTTGAATAGTATTTTGCGCTTGGTGTTTGTTGGCTCGCGGTTGTAGCCCAGCGTATTGGGTCGTAAAGCAGGAGTTGAGCGTTTGGTATAGAAGAAAAAACTAGGCTTGCCCCTATAGTGCAGCCGAAATAAACAAATTATAAACATAAAAATCAAATAAAAACTCTTTCTTTGATAGTTGAATTTTTTTAGTATGTTATAGCAGTAATTCTGAGTTGCACTCCTCTCAGAATGCTGGGCTAGAGAAGCTCGCTCTTGAGGAGCATAACTACATATAATTTAACCTATGGTGTTGGGGAGGGTTATAATTTTGGAAAATGTTTTGTTGAAGAACTGTGCCAGATATTTTACTGCCGCTGGGTGATGGGAAGTGAAGATATAGCATGGGTTCTAACCATCAGATTTTTGTGAGCCTTGGGGCCTCTGAGAAAAATCTTGGGGGGGGGTGTGACGTTAACCACTCCGTTAGAACCGCATGGCTTGTCCTACAGTGACTCACTAGGATCGCCAGGGCAGTGGATGGGGCTACAGTTTGTGTATTAGAGTGTGCTTTATTTCAAGTGAAAGCTCGTGTCATGAGCAGTCCAGAAAGGCTCTTTGTTTTCGCCCATGTCAAGGCTTTATATATTTAATTGTAAAGTATATGTTTTATCCTTAACTAGTAATGATAAGATCAGAGAGAGAGAGAGAGTAGAACAGAGTGAGAGGGGGCGCGTAGTGTTTTTGCCCCGCTCGATGACATCACAGCTGGCTGGCCTCGTGGGGATTGGTTGAGGGAGTTCTTTACCATGCTTGGTGACGTAATGTTTTGCTAGCTACTTTGGTAGTGGCTAGAGGACTTGTAACCGCTTTTTTCCCACGCGGCTCGAGCTGGTGCGAGTATATATACAGTTCCTCGCCACTCTCTCCCTCAGATCTGGTTTCTAGAACGCACCCATCTTTTTCCCTTGCTACCTGTACCCCGCTCGCACCTGAGAATCTTTTCCTCTGCCTATCTCTCTCATTTTCCATATCTTTCACCACCTTTTATTAATATTATACCCCCTCTGGTTAACTCTGCAAAATCAGCTTCATGCTGGCCAGTTGTATTGTGCGTTAAGGTCTGATATAACCCATGTATGTTAGTTGTTAAGATAAGTGGATCACGAAGCATTGGTTGGCATTTATATTGTTTAAGTACTGCATCCTTTAATTATTAGTGTTCTGCTGGATTAGATAATGCTAGACTAGGAGTCTGATATTATAAGGTATTGTTTCCTATGAGTGCTGGCTTCAGTTAAAAGCTGCACGACATACCTGAGAACTGGAGTTGATTGAGTCAATTCTAGTCTGTGTGCCATTGAGAGTAGATCATGCACGAATGAGGGCTTTTTGCCTATACCGTTCTGCACTGTTCTAGTCTCGATTGTTTGTCTTTGAGCTACGCCAGGAGAACGCTTAATACTTCGGTATTAAGGTTTCTCAAGAGAGCTACCCTTCATTATAACGTAATATTTGACGCACAGACTTGAGATTTGCACTAGGCTATGCGGCATGCCATGCGCACCAGTATCTCGTATCATTGACTCTAGCTAGACTTTATCAATCATAGTAGACATTAAGTATATTAACCTAATTACTCTTTTTATGCATACCCATTTATTATTACACAAGCATTTTGCAGCCTAGTTTGATGTATTGAGACACAAATGACTTAGGCTCTTTTTGTTGATAGGAATACTGTATTGTCGTGGCGATTATTATTATTGTTGTTGTGTTTAGGATATTCTTGGCTCCGACGGCATTATATATTCTGCCTTTTTGTGTGCATAGCCTGCACGAGCATTGTTCAGCTGCCTGCCTTTTTGGGTTCCATTTCCGATACGAGCATCTTTATAGCATCTAACATTTAAAGAAGATTCCTTGTTAGTGTTGAAGGACTTTAGTGCACTTTCTTTCATGCAGGAGTGCCTGACATTTATTGATTAAAGTAACGTAAGCTGTAACTTCTCTTACCACCTTACTTTGCATACCATAACCAAGCACCTTCGGTTATAGGTAGTAATAGGCTGTTTTCACATAACATTAAGCCTAGAGTACACGCACATTTATTGAGAGTTTGATAGCCTATTATTGCATATAGAACTCTGTAGAGTATTTGTGTTCTTTGTTCACTGGGAATATACATCAGAGGTTGGAGCTAGCGCTTTCCGTTGTAACATTTATGCCATTACTAGTCCAATAAATAAGAGCCCTGATATATTTGAACCCCAGTCGTAACAAATGGCGACCTTACCTAGGATTTGGTGAACCTACATTTATTAAGCATGGAACATTTGTTGTTTTGGAGAATATTTTGCGGGGATCAGCAAAATTTTTTTTTTTTTGCAACATAGTATAGCCCTTGAGTATTTCCGAGAATTTTTGTGTGTATATCGAGGTATAAGAGTTTGGGGTGCTTCTTTTCTGAATATTGTGGTGAGAAATTTTTGTGAGCATCATGTCTTATACCGGATCAGAGGAGAATGGAGACACAGTACGTAATGTCGAGACCGAGGAACAGCAGTATGATGATATGGTTAATCAGGTGAACTGTGAGGAGGATGCTAGGATATTTTTGCAATGGCCTGTTACTGCCGAGCGGTTGGAGGGTATGGAGCGGTACGGTCTTCAATGCCTGGCCACAGCTATCGGTCATGCGGGTACTAGCAGCATGACCAGGGATAACTTGATAACGTGTGTACTGGGCAGGGTGACTGGTGAGCGAGATGGGTTGAGTGCTCAGAGCCCCTCGGCCATGCTTCCCCTACACTCGACTCCCAGCCATCCCAGTAGTTTGCCGACCCCGGGTACGCTTCCGCAGTTGGGTGGTGACTGGCAGGGTGGGTTGCCCCTGGGGGGACCACCGGTAATTTCAAACATTGTAGCACCTTCACCTCCTCAAGGGTTAACTCCAGAATTATTGCTTCAGCTCGAATTAGCTAAGATCGAAGAGAGAAAGGCTATCAGGGTATCTGAGCTCCAGATTCAACAGCAACAAAGGGCAGGTGAGCAGCAAATAGAGCTAGCAAAAATCCAAGCTGAGTCGACTAAGTACTGTGCCGACAGGGACGTAGAGAAGTCGCGAGTAGAGACAACGGGACAGCGACTTGGGGCTGGTAACCGTGCTCATGATCAATCTCTCTCGCACTTGTTGAAACTGGTTCCGGTGTTTGATGAGAGTGGTGTAACAGAATTTTTCACACGCTTTGAGAAGAAGTGCCAGGAACACCAGTGGCCAGACAATAAATGGGCAGCACTTGTATCCTCTAGATTAATAGGCAAGGGTCTTAAAGCCTACGATGCGTTACCTTTGGAGTTATGTATTGTGTACGAGGATCTCAAGGAGGCTGTCCTGAGGGCTTACGAACTGCAACCAGAAACGTACCGTTTGAAGTTCCGGGGTGTAACTAAGGGAAGAGATAGCATCTTTTTGGAACACGCCCGGGACTTGTCCGATGCTATGGGGAACTGGCTCCGATCTGAGAAGGTAACAACGTTTGATGGAGTTAAGCAGTTAATGATGTTGGAGCAGTTCTTTAAGAGCACGGGCGGTGATCTAACTTTGAACTTAAAGGAGAAAAACCCAAGAACTCTAGTAGAAGCAGCAGAAATGGCTGATCTATGGCTGTCGTTGATTCGGGGTTGCGGGTCCTCACAGAAGTACGATGCAAGTGCTAGGGACCGTTATCCTCCCCCTCCCCGTAGCAATGACACATTTAAACCAAAGAGCAATGAAACTAAAACTGAAGCCAAACCTACCACCACACCGTATGTGAAAAGTCAGGGGCCTTTTACATCACAGTATAAGCCGAAACCGAAATTTATGTGTTTTAGGTGCCACCAGGAGGGTCATAAAGCAAATGAGTGCTCTAGTCGACCTCCTCCGGCAGCCGTGTCTTTTGCTCACGGCATTGGAGTGTTCAAGAGGACATCGGAGTTTGTTAGAGGCATTTCTTCCGAGGTAAATACACTGCCAGTGCAGAAGGATCCGGAAGGCTTATTCCCTGTCCGTGATGTCTTTAGTGACCACAGGGGACTCGGTTGTGTGGAGTGGGGGGGTAGAAGACATGAGGTGAGAATTTTGCGTGACACTGGGGCATCGCAAACACTGTTGAGAAATTTCACTGGTAAACCTGTCAATACGGCGCGGATGGTTGTGGTTCAGGGAGTTAATGCGACAAGGTCATACCCGCTTGTAAGAATGAAGGTGGAAGTTGATGGTGTGACTCGTGACCTGGATGTAGGAATTGTGGAGAAGTTACCTGTTGGGGGCGTCGACCTCCTTCTTGGCAACGACTTTGCGGGGCCTACTTCTGAGGCTCCACCCTTAGTCGTTGTCGAGAAGCCGGCCGACGTGAGTAGGGAGGAGCAGGAGTGGGTTGGGAAGTGTCCGGGGCAGCCTATGGAGTGTGTTGTCACCGGAGATTCTGCATCCAGGAAGTCCCATTCTGGTCAACAATCTTTAGATCAGCGGAGGAAGGGTACCGAGAAGGGGTTGAAAGTTGATGCGGATGAGAGTTTAGTGTCAACGGACCTTCTCGGGGACTCATTATTAGGACCACATTTCGAGTCTGGAGAAGACCCAGTAACTGTTCCTGAAGGGGCAGAGGATGGGCTTAAAAAGACGAAAGAGTTGAAGGAGGACAGTGATGCACAGTCGGGAGATGTAGCAACAAGGTACCCTGACGCGTACCCTATGAGAAATGGGTCGGCGAAAACGGTGGTCCGAAGCTTGCTAGTGTATTTTTCCCGGTATGGTTACCCGCAGGGGCTTCAGTCAGTCCGGGGACCCAACTTCACTTCTAGCCTCTTTGTACAAGCAATGCTGCAGCATTGGATTGTTGGGGTTGTGTCATCTGCATATCATCCGGAGAGCCGGGGTGTGTTAGAGCGATGGCACTCAGCCTTGAAATCTGTGCTTCGTTGTTGTTGCTTTGAGAGTGGGAGGGATTGGGATCTTGGCCTGCCATGTGTTTTGTTTGCTGTGTGGGAGGTACCTGGGGAGAGTTTGGGATTCAGCCCTAATGAGCTCGTCTTTGGCCACCGTGTCAGAGGGCCTCTCCATATGGTTGAAGAAGTATGGGAGGGCGCAGAAAAACCTTGTTCTATGCTCAAGTGTGTCCTCAACAATCGAGAACGGATGTTGCGCAGTCTGGAGTTGGCTGGCCGTAATTTGACTAGCTCTCAGGCCCTCAGGAAGGACAGGTACGACCTCAAGGTTGAACTCAGGGAGTTTCACGTGGGTCAGGAGGTGTTGATTCTACTGCCCCTTGTAGGTCACCCCTTATCCACGAAGTACGCTGGTCCTTATAGGGTGGTGGAGGAGCTATCGGACCTGGTTTACTTGGTAGCCACTCCAGACAGACGGAAGCGCAATCAGTTATGTCATGATAATCCCGTGAAGGAGTATGGGAGGCACCCCCCTGAGCCTCTCACTGTGCCTGTGATGACGTTTAGCAGTCAAGGTGGAGAAGGAGAACGGGACAGTCAAGCTCAGGTGGAGGATAACTGGAAGGATAAGAAGTTCAAATGGGCGCCTGAGTGTGAGAAGGTGTTTAGGGAAGTAAAACACCTGTTGTGCACTCACCCGATCCTCAGGGCCCCTGACTTTAGCCTACCTTTCCAACTAGCAACGGAGGCTAGTGGTGTGGGGGCTGGTGCCGTCCTTGTGGAAAAGGACGATGATGGGCTGGAGCATCCTGTTAGTTTCTGCTCGGAGAAGTACAATTCGGCCCAGGGGAGCTGCTCTGTTGTCAAGGAGGAGCTGCTGGCGGTTGTACTTGCTCTGAGGCATTTCGAGGTCTGTGTTCCAGCCTATGGTCCGGTCGTTGTAGTTTACCCAGATCATCACCCTCTCAAGTTCTTGGACCAGTTTCACAATCGGAATATGAGGCTGACCAGGTGGTCACTAAGGTTATTGGTATATAACCTGGACATACGCCATATTGCCGGTTGTGACAACGTGGTTGCAGATGGTCGTTCAAGGGTATATGATCCTGGGTAGATTGACACACGGATAGCCTCCTGCTTTAGTTTGAATAGTATTTTGCGCTTGGTGTTTGTTGGCTCGCGGTTGTAGCCCAGCGTATTGGGTCGTAAAGCAGGAGTTGAGCGTTTGGTATAGAAGAAAAAACTAGGCTTGCCCCTATAGTGCAGCCGAAATAAACAAATTATAAACATAAAAATCAAATAAAAACTCTTTCTTTGATAGTTGAATTTTTTTAGTATGTTATAGCAGTAATTCTGAGTTGCACTCCTCTCAGAATGCTGGGCTAGAGAAGCTCGCTCTTGAGGAGCATAACTACATATAATTTAACCTATGGTGTTGGGGAGGGTTATAATTTTGGAAAATGTTTTGTTGAAGAACTGTGCCAGATATTTTACTGCCGCTGGGTGATGGGAAGTGGAGATATAGCATGGGTTCTAACCATCAGATTTTTGTGAGCCTTGGAGCCTCTGAGAAAAATCTTGGGGGGGGGTGTGACATTAACCACTCCGTTAGAACCGCATGGCTTGTCCTACAGTGACTCGCTAGGATCGCCAGGGCAGTGGATGGGGCTACAGTTTGTGTATTAGAGTGAGCTTTATTTCATGTGAAAGCTCGTGTCATGGGCAGTCCAAAAAGGCTCTTTGTTTTCGCCCATGTCAAGGCTTTATATATTTAATTGTAAAGTATATGTTTTATCCTTAACTAGTAATGATAAGATCAGAGAGAGAGAGAGAGTAGAACAGAGTGAGAGGGGGCGCGTAGTGTTTTTGCCCGGCTCGATGACGTCACAGCTGGCTGGCATCGTGGGGATTGGTTGAGGGAGTTCTTTACCATGCTTGGTGACGTAATGTTTTGCTAGCTACTTTGGTAGTGGCTAGAGGACTTGTAACCGCTTTTTTCCCACGCGGCTCGAGCTGGTGCGAGTATATATACAGTTCCTCGCCACTCTCTCCCTCAGATCTGGTTTCTAGAACGCACCCATCTTTTTCCCTTGCTACCTGTACCCCGCTCGCACCTGAGAATCTTTTCACTAAGGTTATTGGTATATAACCTGGACATACGCCATATTGCCGGTTGTGACAACATAAAAGCACAGGACCAGACAAAATTCCTGCCAAATTTCTACGAGATGGAGCCATTGGTATAGCAGGCCCCCTAATCCACATCATCAACTTGTCAATTAACACCAACACTGTACCTGCTGAACTGAAGGAAGCTATTGTAACCCCTCTATTCAAGAAAGGAAATAAACTAGAAGTTGGTAACTACAGACCAGTTAGCATATTATGTATTGTATCTAAAATCCTTGAAAGAGCGGTATACACCCAAATTGAACACTACCTCAAACAAAATGATCTATTCTATAAGTTTCAATCAGGTTTCAGATGCATGTACTCGACAGACTCCTGTCTCATCCACTTAACGGATCACATTCGTAAAGAAATGTCTAAAGGTAACTACACCGGTATGGTTCTTCTTGATCTACAAAAAGCGTTTGACACAGTAGACCATGATATCCTATGTAATAAACTACAAGCAATGGGCATAGGGCCTGTGAACTGGTTTAAATCTTATCTTAGTGGTAGAACCCAAAGAGTCAAAATTGATGATAATATATCTGATCCTATGCCAATTAACTGTGGGGTCACGCAGGGAAGCATCCTTGGTCCCTTACTCTTTCTCTGTTATGTGAACGACATGGAACTGAGCGTCTCATGTAAATTATTACTGTATGCAGACGACAGCGTGCTTCTGGTTTCAGGAAAAGACCCAATAAGTATTGCCGCTTCACTTTCCAAAGAACTAGAATCATGTAGTGAATGGCTAGTGGACAATAGACTAACTCTTCACCTGGGCAAGACGGAAGCCATCTTATGTGGAACAAAACGCAAACTGAAAGACATTGTGGGCTTCTCGGTCAACTGTAATGATATTCCTATAACAACAGTGACACAAGTTAAATATCTCGGACTAAACCTGGACGCGAGTTTGTCAGGTGAAATTTTTTTGGAATCTATCCTGAGTAAGTGTAGAGCATGTATAAAATACCTGTATAGACAGGTGGGATGCTTGCCCGCGGCGACCAAAAAGACCCTCTGCCAAGCGCTTGTTCAATGTAATTTTGACTATTCTGTGTCATCCTGGTACTCTGCATCATCTAAATCAGCACAGCACAAACTTCAGGTCACTCAAAATAAAATGGTTAGGTTCATGCTGAACCTAGGACCCAGATCACATGTTGGCCAGGAACAACTTCAGTCACTAGGTATGCTCAATGTCTCTGACAGGGCCAAACAAATCAGGCTCACTAATGCCTTCAAAATTTTCTATGACAGAGCTCCAGAGTATCTAAAGAATGATTTTGTTAAAGCAAATGAGAGGAGTGGACATAATACAAGAAACAGGATGTTTAATTTTAAGGTCCCGAGAATCCAAGGACAGGGTAAGCAAACATTCTTCTTCACCGCCATCAAAGACTGGAACGGCCTACCCAAGTCAGTCCGTGAAAAGAGAACACTGTATTCCTTCAGACGTAGCCTGAAGAAACACCTGAACCGGACAGCTGCGAGAAGGGAGCACCAAGCTTATGTCTACTACTAAATGCGACATAAGAGATAGACAAACCAAACTGAAATGATTACTGATTACGGATTACTGATATTTACTATAGGATGTAAGGTATCTTAAAATAACCCCCTAGAAATACTTTCTCTAAAGTATCTATTTCTTTATCCTCCCCTTTTTCCACAGCTAACCTAATCCCACAAGGACCCCAATGGAAATACGCCTAACGGCCTTATTGGGCTATCCTTAGTTGGAATTATGCAAGGCTAGTACATGTCATATTTGTAACATACTACTGTATGTGGTACCAACTCTGTAAAATGCTAACTGAATAAATATTATTATTATTATTATTATTATTATGATTGTAGTTGATGGTTGATGGCAATAGTGGTCGTGTGATCCGTACCGGCTAAAGTCTCAAAACATTCCCGGAATAAAGTTGAGGATCAAATATTGCCGGAAAATGCCCTCGTGTGTATCCATCTTATCACTATATGATGCGATGTCTTAGGGCTTAGTATGGTATTTTGCTTAGTTTATAGTGTGGGATTTCTTGACCCAAACATTTTCGAGCAATTAATTTTTTAGTATGACCCCTAGATTAATAATAACGGCTCCCAAGGCCCTCTTCAAAATGCAGGCTCGCTATCGTTCGCCCAGGAAGAATTGATACCTGAATGGGGTGAAGTGTCATCTAATCGTCAAACAATGATGTGAAACGTCTGAAAATCTCTAATCTAATGGAGTTAATGGGGGAAGATTAAAAAAGACCCGCTCGGACCCGGTAGGGTTAAGTGAAAGGGCTAACCCTCATTCCAAACACAGACAAAAATAAGTATCGTGAGCCATATCTTCATAGGTGACTTGAAGCCAGTGTCACGCGAGCGTTTTTTTCCGGTATTTTTTTCGGGCAATTGTGGTCTGACATCTTCTTAAGTAATGTTAATAAATATTTCAGTCTCTTAAAATCATGTTCATTCGGTCAAATTGTCGATTCCAGTCCGAAAATACCCAAAACTAGTATGAGAATAAACATGTTCATCAAAAATTGACGGAAAAAGAGCTTGTGTGACACCTCCTACACCTAACCACAATTGGCTTATTAACCCCTCTTTGGCAGCACCCGGCTATAGTCGGACAAGAGAACATCAACCTAAAGAGCGGGGCCCGGCTATAGTAGCATGCAATTTTGAGCACGTAATGTGCTCTGAGAGAGAGCCGAGCGGTGGGAGGAGCATAGGTCGGCTCATGACCGCTCGGCACGGGTCCCGCGCGACTACTGACATCTACTCCACACACACTCACACTCACTGCCTCGATACACAGGGAATTATGTAAGGAAATTACTGTATTTTAGGGATTTTGCACTCGTCTTGCATGATCGTTGCAAGAGAACGCGTGGTCGTAGAAGGATGGTTCTGGTGTCATTGGAAAGCTCAATTAACGCCCTTTCAGGGATACATAATTGTATTACGCTCTGGATCTTGTTTATGCATGAAAAAGAGCACGGAAATAAGCTCGTTTAGGGTAAAACCCCCCGCTTGGCAGGTAGTAGAAGTTATCGCCTAGGCCGCTCGTAAGGTGTTAATAGATACTTGGTAGATAGATAAATACATAGTAGACAGATATACATTGATGTAGATAAATAGATGACAGATACAAATTGATGTAGATAGGTATAAATATTAGATAGATATATATATATATATATATATATATATATATATATATATATATATATACCGTATATATTTACAAATAGATAGGTAGATCTTATAATAATATACATATAGAAAGTAGGTTAACTGATACATTGATATACTGTATATAAACAGTATATATATATATATATATATATATATATATATATATATGGAGAGAGAGAGAGAGAGAGAGAGAGGCACTAAGCCGCTTATCTCGTTGCTTCAGATGCCTCCCCGCAGATGCTCACAAGAAGCCATAAGCCATACAATGTTGTTCTGAATCTTTGTTCAGCACATTATTATTATATGTTTCTAGTGAAGGTCCTGGTGAAAGTACTGAAGCTAAACTCTTGAGGCAGTGTGCCAAACGAGAGACTTTTCAAAACCAGTCATACAACCAAGACATATTATTAATTATTATTCATTAACCCGCAGAATGCCGGTATGTTATGACCTTGTGTCATCCCCAGTGCCAGCCAATTTTTTATTGTTTTTTATTGGCTAAATCTATCAGGTACGATGTAAAAAGGAATGAGAGTGGTAAAAAATGCACTCGCCTTCTCCATTTTTGCTCGAAATCAGGTCCCGATAGTATTGAGTGATGTTGAAAGTAGTTGTGTAGTTTCATTAGACTTGATTGCCTTTATGTGTGCCTGCCAAACTTGCAACTGCTCCCACCATCTGTTTTAGACAAATGCAGGCATTCGAAGTAGTGGTATATTGAGTATGAGCTACTTCTAGTAGTGTTTGTTACACACACTACGACAAGGTACGACAAAGTTACATTTTGTATGAATATATTAGTGGTGTAATGGTTAAGGTGGCAAAAATATGTGTGATAACCCGGGTTCGAATCCCGGCGGATCATATATACTTTAATTAATTTCATTGGGGGTGTTTGGTGTTGTGGTGAAATTAATAAAATATAGATTATATATTTTTATTTAGTGTAATTGTTTTCTTTACAAGGACATTTTGAGTGTATTTGAAGTATATCAGCATTGAGTTTGGACTACCTTTTCAACGCACAATTGTTTGGGGGGTGTATACTGTCACGTCCCCTTCTCTTTTCTCGAGAATAAACTATTCCTAAAGGTTACTTCTTTCTTCATAAGTTTCTTAAATTACAAACAAACTAAATATTTGGTTAATTAAAGATGGCAGACAATTAAACTTTTAATTTAAACAAAATTAATTTACATATTTACAAATAAGAACATTATAGAAAAAACGTTGCACGAGAAAATTGGTTTCCTAGAGTTGCTTCACATTAATACCAGTTTTTCCACTATTTAGTTATGCAATAAGAGACATTAAAGAGGCTTCATTGGGTTTCAAGAACTGTATTATGGTCACCTTATTATAACTGTAAGAGCCTTTATATAACACCAAGACATCCGAATTGTAAACACATTTCATCCACAGATCAACATTTACTTTCACACTAATTCCTCAATGGGAGCACACAAGCCAGGACAGACTGCAACATCAGTGTCAGCAACACCGCCACACAGATAGACACCTATTGCCCCTATGGTCCCCACTGGTCATCCTTCAGCTACAAAAACAGGATCCTGCCACATCAACATCATGTCACTCTCTATAGCACTACAGGGCACCACAGAACAGCTTTATAGTCACAAGCCTCAACAAGCCCAAGGGATGCACTCTACCACCATTTTCGCTTCAAACATTGGGGGTATCGCCGCACATAGACACTCCCTATATGACCAGACAGGTTACCACAGGACGGCTCGATCACCACAAGTGTCGACAGGCCTCAGGAATGTGCTCTACCATTATCCCTCTCACAGTCTAATTGGTGCAAAGAGTAAAGTAGATGTGTTGAGTGGTACTTGAAAAGTAGACAGAATGGATAAAAAACACCATCTGAGGAAGAGCACTTTATTGACAACGTTTCGCAGATAGCTTCATCAGGTCACTAACAAATGCTGGTACATAGGAGGCCTTAAATATCCGTCCAGACAGGTGGCGGGGGAGGAGAGGGAGGTGGGGGTTGGGAGGAGGCAGGACAGGGAGGGGGCAGAAGCATGGGGGGAGGGGAGGCGGAGCCTATATATGGGTCAAATACATCAGTAAGAACTAGCAAAAACAGACATACAAACATGCGTACAGGGTAACAACTCTACTAGTACAAAGAAATAAAAATAACTATAACAATAATAATAATAATACAAATAATAATAACAATAATAATAATAAAAATAATAATAATAAAAATAACATTAATAATAATAATACAGATGATAATATTAATTGTAACAATTATAATGAAAACAGTGAAGATAGTGCTAATATAATTTATAGTGGTACAGTACTAGCAATGAATAACATAGAGAGAGAGAGAGAAGCCGGGAGTAGGGAAGAGATTACCTGAATTGTAAAGCGAAAGCAAGGGATTGGCGCATTTAGTGGGTAGGGTTGAAGGTGTGACAGGTATAAAGGAGAGGGGAGGGTGTTTATTTTCTTTTTTTCCTGTACTGCTGCTTGGTTATGACTGACTTTGGCAGATCACCACCACCACAATATGACTTTTATTCTAGTCAAACTTTACAACCATGAAACCCAAAACATCTATTCAATACCCCTGAAGCTTCGACGAAGGGATAAACTCTGACAGGAAACTAAGAGTGAATCAGTGATAGCCTACACCTAAAGCAATCCAAACTCTCGTCAACCACAAACTCGAACTTCGAATGAAACCCTCAAACATATATGAAACTATAAAATGCATTTTAAACCAAAAAGGCAATTTTTATAATCATAATAACATACAAATACGTCTTTCCTTCTTCCTGGAAGTTTGCTCTTATTCAACCTGTCCCAAAGAAGGGTGACCGCTCTCAACCCTCTAACTATCATCTAATTGCTCTCATTTCTTGCATCTCTAAGCTTTATTAAACTATACTTGCCTCAACATTTCTTAAGCATTTATCTTTCCATAATCTACTTTCAGATCGCCAGTACAATTTCCATTAGGGCCGCTCTACTGGTGATCTCCTTGCTTATCTTACTAACTCTTGGTCATCCTCCTTTCAGGACTTCGGTGATACTTTTTCTATTGCTCTAGACATATTGAAAGCCTTCAATAGAATCTGGCACAAGTCTTTAATATCCTAACTACTCTCCTTCGGTTTCTATCCCTCTCTCTGTGCCTTTGTCCCTTTCAGACCGCTTCATAGCTACAGTTGTGGACGCCCATCGTTCTCTTCCTCAACCTATCAACTCCGGTGTTCCTCAGGGTTCTGTCCTGTCTCTAATTCTCTTTCTAATATTTGTCAATGATCTCCTTAACTGTACCTCTAACCCTATCCACTCATATGCTGATGACTCTACCTTACACTATTCAACTAGTTTTTCACATCAACCCAGCATGCACGCACTCCAAAACAAACGTGGCGAGGCCATAGAATGCCTATCTTCTGATTTTTCAATTATTTCTGATTCGGGCAGAGAAAATCTTGTTTCTGTCAACGCTTCACAGACACAGTTTCTCCCTCTATCGCCCCATCACAATCTTCTACAAGACTATCAACTATTATTCAACAATACACAACTCAACCCTTCATCTTCTCTCAACATTTTAGGTGTATCATTTTCATCTAACCTTTCTTGAAATTATCATATTACCACTCTTGCTATAACAGCTTTCCAAAAGTTGGGTGTGGTCAACCGTCTCCGTGGGTTCCTCACCCCCACACAGCTTCTTGCTTGCACGGTGAGCCCCTGTATTGAATATTGTTCAAATGTGTGGGGAGGCTCCAGCCCTACCGCACTTCTTGAGCGAGTAGAGTCAAAAGCATTTCTACACAATTTGTTTTATTTTTGTATGTAACATTATTTGAAATTACTTATCATTGAAATGCATTGTGTTTGAATCCCTTACACACACACTATTTATTGTCACAATGTATTATACAATAAAATTACTGGTAAATATTCTTAGAAACCACAATTATAATTACATGTCACTTATTTTTAGTAATGTACACACTTATAAATATAACTGTAAATTTTGTTACTGTTTTGGAGTGGGGTACTGCTTGAAGAAGGTTCGAGGCACAGCCACACACCACAATCAATGCATTCATACCTTAAGTCCTTTTTCTTGTTTTGAGATTGTCTGGTGGTGTTTGAGCACACTTTACACTATTGTTTTTTCTTTTTTTTTCTGTGGGCGGGACAGGGATGGGAAGTGGCCAGGGGCCATGCGTTTTGGTGTTGCCTCAGTTCTGCGGTGCCTCTCTGGGTGTCTTTGTTGGGCGTGGTCCATCAGTAGCTTTCTCACGACCTGCAGGGCGTACCTATTCAGCACCTCTATCTTCCCATTCACATGCTGGTATAGAGTGTGGGTATTGAACAGCACCAGGTCTCGGAGGTGGAAGAACATTTGCTTAGACCATTATATTCTCTTCCTGGCACAGTCAATTAACGAGATCATGGCATCTGACTGGTCGACCTGCCTCATATTTAGCTATATTCGGGCACAGGCTCAGATTTTTCCTTTTGTTTTCGGCTCAGTCAATACTCTGAGTGAGGTGAACGAGTGGACGACTGATGTTGGAGAGGAGAAATATCTCTCACTTGTCATGCCACTTTGTTATGAGGATGTTGTTGGCAGCGTAGAATTTCACCTCTTTCTTTCTTTCTTTTTTTTTTTTTTTTTTTTTTTTTGCAGTACTCCAGCTTTGGGCATTTGTTTCTTCAGCCTCTTGACAGTGCCACACAAACCTGTTTGATTGTTGGCCAGAAAGTGGGCAAGGAGTGGGCTGGTGTACCAGTTGGCTGTGAATAGTACATAGCCGAGACAAAGGTATTTTTCCATCGTCATCACCACCATAGCCCCAGATACGCCCAAACGTCTGTCAGGTGTTATGTTGGTCTGCTTACCGGTGTACAAAATAATACAGTCGCACATGACGAAAAACTTAAAGCCAAAACGATGCCTTTTCGTCCTGATGTATTGCTGGAAACTGATGTGTCCACACCACAATGCCAGGCTCTCATCAATTACCAGGTTCATAATTTTATAAGGGCTGAAAGATACGCTGAAGATCCTTCATAATTCGTCAAACACCATTCGTCTCCACCACATTGCATCAGTGCTGGCTGTTATAACAGAATCGAGGGTATCGAAGAAGTGAAGGTTTGATGGGATGGCCTGGAATCTATTCCTCGACATTACTTTGCTGAAGATGGGGCTCAATAGAAGGGGGTCGACGCTCCATTATTGTTTCATGTTTGGCTTCCAAATGATGCCCAAGAGCATCACGAGGGCCAGGAAGACGTAAAATTCTGGCAACGACAAAAATTGCTGGCCTAATCAATGCGCCTCAGAGTTTCGTACTGTTCTTTTCTTGGGCTGGGCACTTCACTCTCCTCACCACTTGATGTGTCTGCCCAACTCATCGCATAATCCCTATCATCACAACTATTATCAACAAAACTTCCATCAGAGTCTATGAAATCAATAGGGGCTTCACCCAGACTACTCTGAAAGTCAGGGATATGCACAATATTTTTCAGACGACACACCATGATTCCTCTGTGGTGGGTGGACAATGACTGATGCTTGACCCCACGTGTGGCGGCTGAGTCATGGGAGGGGGGTGGGGTGGAGGTCGAAGAGTAAGGTGCTGTACGTATGAATATGGAAGCAAAATGTTTGTTTTATTCCTTTAGTATGGCCAGACAAAGAGTGACACTTCGACCCATGGGCAGCTGCTGGGTGTTGGTGGGGTGGTGGCGGGAACGTAGAAGTGTAAGGTACTTGTGATACAAATATGGAAGTGATTGGTGCAGTTGTTTCACAGCCAGGGATTATTCTTTTTCCTTTTTGATGGTTTGACAATGAGAGACGCATCAACCCATGCGCGGCGGCTGGGTGGTGGGAGGGGATTGAAGGGGTTGGGGTGGGGGGCAGAAGTGTGAGGTACTTGTGGTACATATGTGGAAGCGATTGGTGCAGTTGTTTCGCTGCCAAGGATTTTTTGTTTTCCTTTGTGGTGGTCAGACAATGAGAGACACGTCGACACACACATAGTGGGTGGGAAAGGGGTAAGGGCGTTGGTGGTGGGAAGGCAGAAGGATAAGGTACTTATGGTAGAAATATGGAAGCGATTGGTGCAGTCATTTCGCCGCTACAATTTGTTTTCGGCTCTGAGTCCGTATGTATACGGACCTGGCTCTGGGAGTGACAACACCCCAGTCCGTATATATTCGGACCTGGCACTCAGCGGGTTAATATATGAAGGACGGAAGTTCAAGAAACCCTGGAAGACGCAAAGGCTAAAACCGACAATCCATGTTCCCTCCACATTCAACAGTAAGGAGGAAAGGGAGGGAGAGCAAACAACACAAGACACCCTGTATACCTCAAGAGCTTCGTCTTTTCTCATAATCACAGACCGCCCTTCCACTGCTCTCTCACCAAATCACGGGCCAGGATCAACTCTCTCTATCCCTCGCATTCTTCAACTTTCTCCAGGATAACAGGATGGCTCTTAATGGGCCAGAGAAGACTCACAGTGGTCCTGCACCTCTCCCAGCAGCCAATCCAGCCAGCCAGAACCATCTCTCTCTTTACCTCACAAGCTTCAACTTTCTCCAGATCACTGCATAGCCTATTGGGCAGAGCCAATGCATTGATTGGTCCAGAGAAGACTCATGATGGTCCAGTACTTCTCCCAGCAGCCAATCAGGAGGCGTCGTTCAATCCAGGAGTGGGCCTTATAAACTCAGGATTCTGAAGTAGGAGAGCAGAAGCGGAAGTGGGCTACCTTTCCTGAAGTGATGTCTGGCCTCAAGACAGATATCATCACTGTCATTACTCACACAGTCATCGTACTTGCTGGGGATGACAGAAGACAACTTTCTACACTTCTATCTTCTCTCTTCCAAGCTAATAATCTTCCTACAATCACCATTCCTACTGATCGCCTTTGCCCAAATACCAGCAACCAGGACAAAACCACCAAAACCAGCACAAGAGAGGCCCAAGAACAACCCAAGGCCACAACTTCTACCCCAACCCTTGTGCCTACTATATGTAATGGATCACGTCCGGGTGACTAATAGGTTACTGTAACACTTGCCCCTTACCTAGGAAATAAATCTATATGTTGATAGTGTCGTTACTTTAGATCAAAAATAGACAAATATCCCTTGTGAAATTAAGACAACAAAAGTCCCAGAACATGCTATACATTTATATCTATACTGACTCGATGCAGTAAATATATTGAAAAGAAAATTGCAGTTCCCCGCGTGCGGGAAAGTAGAGTTCGCGGATTTATTGCAATGATAGATATATTGATAATAATTATATTCTTAGAGTTAGCAAGAATCAAAGAAACAAACATTCCTACTAAAAATGGTTTCATTGAATAGCGACACTGAAATTGCATTAATCAAGGAGACAATTTCATTCACACACTCAGCCACTCAATCTAACCCACTTATCTAATCCACTTACCTAAATACAATTACCCAGTATTATAACTACCCCTAAGATTACCCCAAATCATTATACTGATTTCTGCTAGTCATACGAAATCTCACATCAACCAACCCTTTAGTCTAATGTGATTATGTACCCTACGTAGAGGAGGTGGTATACACTGGGAGAGCTCTGAGGAGCACTGATTATTGTAGTAGCGATAGATTAGCGAGAGAGATGCAACATTGCGGCGAAGAGAGAGAGATTGCAGAGAGTTAGTGAGTGAACGGGAATTAACCCTTAAAAAGCGGCTCACCACATAAGTAGTTTTTAATAAAGCTGGACTATGTGGCAGCGCTCGACATAGGTCGAGTGGCAATTTCAGCACGTAATGTTGCTGAGAGAGAGAGACAAGTGGTGGCAGGAGACTAGCGAGCGTATGACTGCTCCAGACCACCGCGGCGAACCTACTGACACGAATCTCAGCTCCCTCCTCCCTCTCTCACTCGCTACATACTGAATTATATGGGGAAAGTACCGAATTACATGCTTTTTGCACTCGCGTTGCACAGTTATTGCAAGAAAACTATCCATCATACAAGGATCGTTATGGTGTCATTCGAAAGCTCTGTTTATGCCCTTTCAGGGATAGATACTTGTTTTATGTTCTGGGTCTTATTTAGGCATGAAAATGATTACGTAAACAGCCCTATTTTGGCTAAAAACACCCCGCTGGGCGGTACATATAAATAAACCGCATAGGCCGCTAAAGAAGGGTTAATGATACAAAACGCCTTCCTTTCTACTTTGTCTAGAAGTGCGGTGTGAGAGGATCCTCCCCACGCATATGAACAATACTCAATACAAGGACGCACTGTGCACCTGTACAAAGCAAGAAGCTGTGCAGGGGTAAAGAACCCCTTGAGGCGGTTGACCACACCCAGCTTCTGGGTGTACTCAAAACATTTGAAAAAAACACATGCACCTGAATAGGTTGCCCTATTTTGGTAATTGACCTCACCTAAATGGTCAGAGGTCAACCTACAGATGTTCTAGTTTACAGTCTGACGATTGAAAATCCATAATTATTTTAAGAAATACTACATTTTGTGTTTTGACCTTTGAACTCTACCTTTGACATATCCTTTATAGCATTGATCTTAAATTTGATCAAAATATTATACAAATATAAGCAGCAACTAGGGTACTAAATATGATGAACATTTAGTAAAAAGAAATACAATTGTATACTGTATAAACCATTTTATTTTACCTTTTACCTTTGGAATATTTACGTAAAATATGGTGAGCATAAACAGTAACTAGTATTTTGAATATGATGACATTTGGAAACAAACCTAATGTTTGAAATATTAACTACATCTTTGACCTTGACCTTTGACCTTGAACTTCACATACAATATTGTTTTATCTTGTTTGATGTTCGCATTGATCAACCAGGTATACATTTGAAGTTTGATGAAAACCCTAACCCCCCAAAAAATATTGTATTTTGAACTTTGACCTTGACCTTTGACCTTATCCATTAGCATATTGACTTTAAAAATTTGGTCAAAATAATATAAATTTACCAGCAACTAAAATAATGAACATTATACATTTTAGTAAAGACTAAGCTAAATCATATGTAATATTGACGATATTATAGAATTAGACCATTGACCTTAACATTTGAGTAAAATAAATATATATTATTTTAGACTGACCAACTTGATGTACGTGTAAAATTTGGTGAAAAGTCATTGAACGATCTAGGAGGAGTTTTCGTACAGAATGACGGAAGACAGACGACGATGGACAAGCCGATTTGTGGTGCACAGAATACGGGGTTGGATACCATTCTGTTTATGCAGACATGATAATATAAAAAAATTGACTAAAGTGTTTGCTAATCTATTTTGTCGTTACACTGCAATTGCTCCATAAAGGATGATGATATTTATATTTTTAGATTATGTATTATAATCTGCAAAGCTTCAGATTTTTATTGATGTCTATTTCATTCTGATAACCGTTTGGGAAGTGATTTTATTTTGAGCCTGAAGATAATTATTTTTTAATCCACCGCAAGAGCGTCAGAAAAAGGTAGGTAAGCTATTGACACAAACATTTTTATATCTCCGCTCATAGAGATAGTTCAGATATTTGATTTGTTATATAGTGTTCTTGATAGAATGTTTTATAAGGTAAGGCTAAATTGATATTCAGGAAAATTCGTGAAATTTGGTATAATCCAGTAATATCTAACTTTGAGTAACGCGTTCCCTGATGTATGTTGTCTTCACTCTGCAATTACTGCGTGAAGGTTGATGATATTATATTTTCTTTAATGCATTATAATCTACAAAGCTTCAGATGTTTCATTCCAAAAACCTTATGGGATGTGGCTTATTTTGAGTTGGAAGAGATTGATTGAAATCCAGGATGCACATACTCATATCCTAATGGTGGGTGAGACTGTAGCTGGCTCTGACCCGGTCGTCTGGTTCTGTTTCCGGCGGCTTGGTGGCTGCAGGGCGGCTGCAGGCTATGGGATGGCTACGGGCTGCAGCCGGACCGCTTGCCTTGGGATGCTCACGACTTCTGGAGCGCTGTGTTGGAGTTCTTGCTCAATTTGGTCTTGTAAACCAGGGGCTTGTAAAGTCCACAAATGGTGGCCTTGTAAAGTGCCGGGCTGGTCTTATAAAGTACCAGTGAGGAGGAGGTGGTGGCCCTGTAAAGTATCGGGTTAGTCTTATAAAGTACCACTGGGGGAAAGGGTGGCCTTGTAAAGTACCGAGCAGTCGACCTTTTAAAGCATTGACGAGCTACTGGGAAGTGAGCTGATGAATAGTTTCTCCAGTCAATACTTGGTGGATTTCTTGCTACCCCTGGGGCTGGGACAGAGTTGTATGCATTTATATGTATAGAGGAAAACGCATTTTTATATGGTAGTATAGGTCCTAGGCTTTAAAAAAAAAATTGGGTTCTCGCTCGAAATCCCTATAGATTTTGCCCAGCTTGCCCCAAAAGATGCCCGTCGGGCGAGAAACCATACCGGTCATATCTCGGCCATTTCTTGAGCGATTTTGACAAAACAAAAATTTAAATAGAGGTTTTTTGGGCTGGGTAACACGCTAAAAGGAATATTTAGTCGATTTGAGAAGTGGTTTACATGATAGCGGCTCTGAAGATCTTCCGGAGAAACAAAATCAGGTCCGAAATTTGTAATCCTCAATATCTCTTATAAGGTCATTTTATTATATTAGATGATACGTTTTTGCTAAAAAAGGAATACAGGTTTTACTGTTACACAACTGCCATATCACACAAATTTATTAAGTTTAACACCCACATCACAATGAATTTGTGTAAACTTCAATCATATCAGATCTAATTATATGGATTGGTGCAGGCATCATCTTGCAACTTCATGCACTTGCAGAAAGGGGTGCAGCCCACCTCCTCCATGCGGCATGGACATGTGGCTCGAGCACACTTGCCACAGTTACAGGTCACTGTCCACCGCTTATTCAGAGTCTTGCACCCTGTGACTGGAACAAGGCAGTCGTTCTCTAGCAGATACCCAAAATGTAGTGGATCTATGATGCTGGGATGGAAGAGGTGGATAATCGAGTATGTACCGAACAAGGCTCGCATTATGTGTGAAAGCAAACCCTCTGACGTTGGGGGCAAATTATGGCGGATTTAACCTCTGAAGTGCGCATGGGGGTAATTGGAAACGCCCCCCTGTGCTGACGTATTTGAGGTGTTTCTGTCACTAAAATATTCATTGTGCCATTAATAGCATTAATACTTATCCATACGCGCCTATTATGGGTTGATTATAAAGGTATTAACCTGAAACAACAATAAAACGAGTGAAAACAGCGTTTGGATGGTCAAAATCGGAGATATAGTCCGCGAGTTGTATAATGTATGGGTGAGGCAAGCTACTTTCCCGCCAATTTCCCCCAAGGCCACTGAGACACAGTCGATCGATACTCTCTCTCTCTCTTGCATTCGCTTGCCATCAGTGATGACAACACCCTGCTTGCAACTCGCTAATGTTAGCACGAAAATATACCTCAGAATAAGGGAATAACAGGGAAAATAGGTGATAACTGAAGGAGAGGAGGAAAGTGGGGAAGGAGGGGAGGTAGAGGACTGAGATTTTGCATGGCCCAGGGGCCAAATTTTTTTTTTTTTTTTTTGTTTTTTTCACTCACTCATAAGAGTCTCCCCGCAGTCCGCCGGGGGAACTCTTAAGAGTCTCCCCGCAGTTCCCGGGTTAAGGAAGATAAGTTTACTCTAGGCTACCCAAGACTGAAAAGGTCCGCTCATATAATGTAAATAATATAGGTTTGACTCCTGTAAATAATAATAATAATAATAGTTCTTAAAGCTAGCGCATGCTAAGCTAGCTAAGGATAGCTCAATAAGGCCAATTTCCATTGGGGTCCTGTACTACTACCCCACCCCTTTGCTCATGAGGGATGGTAACGACTCAGTGCTTGTGAAAAATCTTTAATGCGCCGAGCGTGGGCGCGAACCCGGGCCTTCTGGGTGGAAGTCCGAGACGCTAGTCACTACATCAAGCGAGCCGCTAACTACACCAAGCGAGCCGCTATTTAGTAGTGGCCCCGTAATCATTGACGAACATGCCTATTACATAAGGCATCCTCTTCAAACACTAATCCGCCATAGTTTGAATCTACCGCGCAGAGCATTTAAAATCTGAGGAGCCTTCATCATGAGCGCACGTGACCTCACTCATGGCTTCAGTCATTATGAATTGGGTTCTCACTACGAAAAAACTTCGTAAAAAATAAAAACAAAAAGAAAATAAGAATAACTATCCAATAAGCTTCCCATCATATCGTGAATGTACTTGTGTGGATCTTTGACCAGACGCTGATTCAGGCGTCATTCTTCCTTCACTGACATATCCAGTAAACCAAAATCCTTAATACATCAACGAATGGGAAGGGGATGGTCGGGAGGGCCCCAGTCGTCAATGATTACGGGGCCACTACTAAATATTAGGTTTTCTTTATCTCCTTACAGGAGTCAAACCTCTAATTTATTAGTGGCCCCTCCATCATTGACGAACATGCCTGATTTCTAAGACTGGAAGGGGACATTCGTAATCATATCATAACTCTAGAAAAGCAGATAATCAAACAACCACATAGTATTCTTACTTTGAAAATATATTTAAATATGGCGCAGCCCACATCAATTAAAAAAAGGGGTTCAAGCAGGTGCGTGCTTCAAAGAAGCCTGCTTGATAAAAAAGGGTAACTCTGAAGATTCTGTGAGCAGATCTGTAGTTACGAAGGCACCCCACTCAACGATTGGTGACAAAAATAACAAGTTATAAGTTTACATGTGCACATAATAAACCCCATAATATTCGTGGAAATGTTTTGCAAACGATCTCCACTGTTTAAACTAAATTGCTTTCACAGCTAAAACTACTATAACAACACTGTTGTTTGTACTAATGTTGTACTAGCACAATTTCTCGCCCTGAATAGAACAGAGAAATTTTCATATCACATTATCCTTAATTTGTATCACAGCTCTTACATTCCGGCGGGGTCTAGGGTGTCCTATGTTACACTGACTGCACCCCCCCCCCCCCCTTTTTCCGTGAAAGTAAACAAAAGTTACTGAAGGGCCACCTAGACCCTCTGCCTTAAAGCTATACATGGTAAGGAAGGTTTGTCTAAAGCAACTGACAAGTATCTAGTCAAAAACGTATGATTAGACGCCCACAACTGTGTGGACGAAATATCTTCTACTTAAAAGTTATTCAAGAAACGTAAAGAGGCTGCCCATTTGCGTAAATCGTGGGCCCTACCCACAACGCCGGGATTACTCTCTTTAATGATTTCGACCAGAAGAGAAGCTAATCTCCGTTTCAGTAAGCGTTTACCCGTACTCGCTACCCATAAAGCACCTTGGGGGTTTAGAGGAGCTACTCTCAAATATTTGGTTAGAGCTTGCACTGGACATATATTATGGTGCACCTTTCCCCTTTTCAACGCCGGCACAGTGAACTCAGAAAGCACGTGTGCACTGTGCTCATTCTTGGCTACAAATCCCGGGGAAGGTGCAATGTGAATACATTCATTAAGTCTACCAAACCGAAGGCAATTAGGTGTGTTGCTCATCGCCGCCAGCTCAGACACTCTGTTCCCGGTGGCCAAAGCCAAAAGGAATACAGCCTTTTTTAAGAGTAATGCAAAATCTGCAGTATTTTGGTACAGACGAGAGTGAAGTAAAGACAATGCCTTGTCCAGAGACCAAGTAGGCATGAGCTGACGGGGAGGTGGGCGGAGTTTAAAACATGCTCTCATAAAACCTGTTTCCTCCGCTACCGGTATGGAGAGACCTGTAAGGTCTAAAAAGGGCACTCTAATCGCAGTTAAGTGATTCTTTAACGTTACCACAGATAAACGTTTCTGCTCAAACAGATAATTCAAATAATTAAAAACTAACGCCACTGGGGGCACAGTCTGTTCTGTTCTAATGATCCAAGAAGTAAAGGCTCGCCAATGTGATTGATACTGTCGCTTCGTAGACTGAGTATATTGATTGATTAATTTATTGGTCACATCTCTACCATATGGTGCTAGCCACTTGGCCTCTTGAATGTCCATAATGCAAAAGTCAGCGAGGTCGCTAGGTTGCCAATCGTGTCTAAGTGGAAATACTCGACCGGGAGCGACACCGGGTGCGAGCACCACGTCTTCAATTGCTGGTACCATAACTGCGCCGGCCACAGGGGCGTGATTAGCGAGACTAAGCCTCGATAATCTCGTAGTTTCTTCACTACGTGGCACATTAGTGACGCGTCTGGCGGCGGAAACAGATAGATGGAGCTCCATCTGTTCCAGTCTGTCACTAGGGCGTCTGGCCCCCCTGCCTGCGTTTCCGTCCGGCGGGTGAGGTATAGAGGGAGTTTGTGAGTCTCCTCGGACGCAAACAGATCCACTTGTGGATGGTAGAGCTCTGCAACCATTAGGTTGAAATTGGGTTGCTTGAGCTCCCATTCTACTGTCGTGCTCTGTCGCCGGGACAGAGCGTCTGCCCAGACGTTTGCTACGCCTGGGAGATAAGATGCGTGAAGATAAATGTCTAGCCTGTTGGCTAGAGTAAAAATCTCTTCCGAAACGTTTAGCAACTTCCTTGACCTCGTTGACCCCTGTTTCTGAATACAGTGAACTGCATTCAGATTGGCCATTCTGAAGGCCACCGACTTGCCCCGTAAAGTAGAGCCGTGAGCCTGAAGGAAATACAAGGGGACTAGTAATTCTTTGACATTGATGTGGGAGATTTCTAAGTGGGACCAAAGCCCCTGAACCTGGTGCCCCTGGTTTGACTGAAATCCCCAACCTATCGTGCCTGACGCATCTGTGTCTACCCATACCGTTGGCGGAGGAGAGGTCCATGACATTACTGAGTGCAGCGTTTCCCTCTTCGCCCAGACCGCTAGTAAGGTGTGGATTAATTTTGGGATGGGCCATAATTTTCCCGCCGGTAAGAGTGGGACATATTTGTTGCCTTCCAATATTAACCGTTTTACTTTCAACCGGCCCAACATTACAGTAAGTTGAATCCAGTTGAGAGAGCCGACCAGAGACTCCCAGACCCTCCGTGTCGTAGTCAGACTGTGAAGAAACATGAACAGTTTCCTGCAAAACCTGTTGCGATTGTCCACACTCTGACTCAGAGTGAGAGCAGCTGTGTCCGAAACCAGCCCTATCCACTGAATTACTCGTGAGGGGACAAGGTTTGACTTTACCAGATTTACCTTGAACCCTAGAGTTTCGACATGATTTAAAATTATGTTGACATGTTTGATGCATAATTGCTCTGTCTCTGCCACCACCAGCCAGTCGTCTAGGTACCACAAAACTCTGATTCCTTGCCTTAACAACGGCATCAGGGCTTGCCGGACTAATTTCGTGAATAGTCGAGGTGCCAGGTTCAAACCGAATGGCATCCTCTGAAAGACAAAATTTTGGTGCCTGATCCGTAAGGCCAGAAACCTTTGAAATCTTTTGTTGACCGATACGTGCCAATAAGCGTCTGTCAGGTCTAGGGAACACATCCAACCTCCCGGCGGAAGTGTTAGCCTGATTTGGTGTACTGTTAACATTCGGAATGACTCGTTGTGAATGTGAAGGTTCAGATAAGACAGGTCTACGACCGGTCTCATCTGAACACTGTCCCTTTTGGGAACCAAAAATAGCTTGGACGTGAATACAGGGTAATTTGGGGGGACCGGGATGATGACATTCTTGGCAATCATTTCCTGGACCAGTGACTCCACCTCTAAAGAAACAAAATTCGCCGTTGTCGGCTGACGTAAGCGAGGTCGCCGGAGCCACTGCCAAGTGATGCCTTTGCGTGCCACCATCCGTGCCCAAGTGTTTAACCCTTATTTAGCGGCGAGCAACATAAGTCGAGTTAAATAAAGGGACTTGGCGCGCTGACATAACTCGAGTGGCAATTTCAGCACGTAATGTGGCTGAGAGAGAGACAAGTGGTGGCAGGAGACTAGGCGGACTGCTCCATACCACCGCGGCGAACCTACTGACACAAATCTCAGCTCCCTCCTCCCTCTCTCACTCGCTACATACTCAATTATGTACTGAAAGTACCGAATTACCTGCTTTTTGCACTCGCGTTGCACGGTTATTGCAAGAAACTTCCATCCCATACAAGGATCGTTATGGTGTCATTCGAAAGCTCTGTTTATGCCCTTTCAGGGATAGGTACTTGTTTTACGTTCTGGGTCTTATTTAGGCATGAAAATGATCACGTAAACAGCCCTATTTTGGCTAAAAACACCCCGCTGTGCGGTACACATAAATAAACCGCATAGGCCGCTCGTAAGGTGTTAACAGCCATGCTTTGTGACACGTTCGGAACGACCCAGTTAGCAGACAAGGGTTCGCCGGCTGTACTACCCTCGGATCCACCGGCCTTAAGACTGGCACCGGGAGTGAGAGAGACCTTAGTTTTTTTATGGTGGTGGAGTTGACGGTGGTGGACGCTTCGCCGGCTGGCTGGCGTTGGCAGAAGACGGGCCCTGACCTGGCTTATTATAGCCGCATCCTCGCTGACCTGAAAACCTACCCTGTCTATGCCTGTACTGACCTTTAGGGGAGGAGGACTTAGGTGGAAGAAAGGGCTTAGATCCCCCCGGCTGAGCCTTAGCGACTGGCCTGGGTTTGGGGAAGTTAAAGGCAGGTTTCTTAGAAGGGGTGGGACTGTGTTTAACGGCTGAGCCTATTAAAATCCGTTCGGCCACACTTCAGGGGACATTAAAGAGGGAGTGAGCACTGGTGACATGACCACCTGATTCGCAATGCGATCAGGCAGTTTTCGGACTAAGGACATTCTGAGATCTTGTCTCGCTCGTACCGCCTCAAGCAAGGCAGTACGTATGTCACCTAATGATTGGATTGACGATTGAAGAAGCAGTCGCCGGGACAATTCAACCGATCGTCTGGCATCCGCGTCTGCGATTGCCTGAGTGGACCGGAGCAAAGACTTTGCTACCTGTTGAGACACTATGTATTGAGAGAACAGGCGAAAAGCTTTCCCCCATAGCCTAAATTCATGGTCTAGGTGAGTTGGGGTAGGGGTAGTGAAAGGGTCTTTTAGCTCACAAAGATTAATTTTAGGGGCAGCTAAGAAAGCAAACAAAGCTGAAGGGACTCCGCCGGCAGAACACACTGGCATGGAGAACCAAGAATGAGTATCTTGAGGGATCTGGTGGGAAGTTTTGGAAGTAAATGTGGTCGCAAAGTTTTGAGCCTCTGTCTCCCATTCCAACCAAGGTCCTGGACCCAACTGCCCCACCTTCAAGACTTGATTAGCTGCTGCGTCTGTGACGGTTTGCAAATCGAGTTCTGGAGTAAGAGCTGACAGTGTCTTAATGTCATTAAACCCATCATGCTTAGACCAGTCAGAAAACAATCTTGAAGCTGAGGCAGGGGTAAAGCAGGCTTAGCAGTATAAACAAAATAGTCCTGGTGATAATAACTAGGTATAGCCTTGATGTTGACATCTAGCACATTCCCCACAGTATCCAAGGCTGTTAATTTCTTAGATTTATTGCCCTGGATGACCCACTCACGCGGCACTGGGCTCCCCTTACAAGGTAGGTTGGGCGAGCTCTGGTTTAGTGGGGTCAAAAGGACCCATGACTCGTCTGGTCCGTAAAGCAAGGGCATAGCTACCTTTTTGAGAGGCGCTCTGTCTAGAGGGGGCGGATTGACATCCGTTATAACCCTTACATTCGAAGTGGTCAATGCCGCCGTAGAAGGCCTAGTAACCACCGATGGTGACATAGAGGGGGGGTGAGGGATCTGAGTCAAAGCAATAGAAGTCATCAGAGGCCGTACCGTAGAGCTTGTCGTGGGAGCTCCCAAACCCACTGTGGGAGTTTCCTGCTGTTGGCCAACAAATTTAGATAAAGCATTAACAAGTAGCCCATCAATTTCCTGTACAGTGACAAATTGATTTGATGATGTACTCACTGGCAAATCATTAAGATCTTGTACGGCATCTAAGCCTGAACCTGACTCTTGCCCTTCCATATCCGATATAATCGAAACCTCGTCTTTGTCATCCTGCTCCTCCTGAGAAGATCCCGCCGAAGCTGGGGGACCATCTTGTTGCCAAGATAAGTCAGGAATAGAGGATGGGATCGCCACGTCCCGGTGGACGTCAGCCACTGTGTGAATAGTTTGAGCCGGAAGTGGGTGGTCAGGCCCCGGACGAGAATATCGCCAAGCACCGAGGCCTTGGCCTATACTCCCGTGGGAGTCTGAAACACTCTCAACCACTGAGCTCCCTGAACTCTCCAAATCCAGGGTTAAAATGTTAATGGGTAAATCATCTTTAGGTACAGGCACTACACTGGACCCTTGAGACCGAACACAAACTCTGTCTGGGGTAGAGGTATGACGAGAAGCACTAGAAACTGGTGAGTGTCGGGAGGCCTTTCTATCATGGGAATCCTTTTTTGAAGATTTATGGCTGCGGTGTGACCGTGAACTACTCTTCGATTTGGAGGATTTATCGCCGTGACCACTGGTGAAACTTTCTGTCTTACTCCTCTTACTCGCTGGTGAAGAGGCAAGACTGGGTGGCTGGTGTCTAAGGGGTGACCTAGACCTCGATCTCGCCCGAGACGAGGAGGCTGCCGCCGGGGGTGTAGGCTCACGGTGACGTTTTGAAGTAGCAGGGGCAGGAGATGACACAGAACCCTGTCCAGTCTCCGCCGGCTTATGACTAGTTACTCGAGAGGAACGTTTATTAGGGGGAGGGTGCTCAAGAAGAAGCCTATCCCAAAGAGGGACGTTGTCACATTGAAGTGACTTATGAGCCACAATCGTAGTATACGCTGACATTTGTTGCCGAACTTCACGTAAGGCGACCGCTGCGGTCTTATCATTATCTTGGAGGACTTTGACACTTAGTTGGGAGCAAAAGGAACAGTTGCACATCACCCACAGACCCCTTGAACGGTCTAGACATTTAACACACTTGATACAAAGAGTGTGCGCAAAAAGAGGGATACCGGCACAGGTTGGATTAATGCATAAAGCAAAAACTGGGGCAAAGGTAGCCATGACAGAGACTGGTGGGAACTTACTGCAGGTTCTGTATTGGTCCGCCGGGGCCCAGCCCTGGAAAAAAGGAAAATTTCCAGGAATTAATGCTCATAAGGTTAACCCATAATGATCGCATACAAGTGTTCATAACCCGCCGATAACGAGACGTAACCTCACAATGATTACAGCTCGTTACGCGGCGGGGTTCTATAAAGATTTCCGAATATCTAGACATGTCTTAAGAAAGTTTACGAATACCCTCTGACATAATATAAAAGACCAGCATGGCGTTTATAAAGTCTTTCTGGTGGTGACTGTTACAAGATACAATTTTGAAAAACAACCCCCCACAAAGACACCGGCCCCTGAATTATCCAGCAGATTAACACAGGGCAGGCTGATACGAGACCTGACTTCTAATGAATTGTCACATAGATCGCCGTAATGGTGAAGGCGGCGATACATAGCCGTATCTCTCAATTAATTGGGTAACTAGCTTGAATTGTAAATTCCGTCTTTCCCCCTCCCAGGAGCACCCGCCGGGTGTGGTCAACTTATGAAAAAATACGTTAACCCTAATTGATACGTTAACCCTAATTGAGCCTTCGATCGCCGTATGAGTGAGGGCGGCAATACATATAGTATCACTAAAATGGACCGGTTAACTAAACTGAATTACCAATTCGTTCATCCCACCTTACCAAGGTACACCCGCCGGGTGAGATCTGATGTCTTAAACGTTAACCCCATAAGTTCCTATCCCCACTTCTTTGTAAAAGATCGCCGGGGAGGAAAGCCCACAACAACAGCTAGGGTTTTTCCTTTGGTTTGTAAAACCGGGTAGAAAAACTACATAACATATGTCCGCATGAACAATGTTAGATGGGTACAGCCAATCCGCCGGGAAACATAGGGAGCCTGAAACAGGCACCAACACAGAGACGCAGTCCTGGAGAGCCACAGACACCAACTCGCCGGGGACACCAGCCTGTTTTGAAACCACGCGTGGCCACACATGGCTCACGGCCGGAGTTTTCATGGTGTAACCGAGAAAACCCCGCCGGAAAGTAACCCACCCCGTTTCAGACAACCATCTGACGCACATAGGACCCGAGAGATAGCCAAAGCACGACTAACCTAGGGACCACAAATATAATCCGTGGAATTAGCCAATACACAACTAATCCAGGAAACAAACATAGTCCGTGGAATTAGCCAATACACAACTAAACCCGGATACACATGACACAGTAGGACATATTTATAAAATAAATCAATAACACTTGTACATGTGGCAAAGCTACGAGCGGCTGGCTAGGCCTAAGCAGACGGCATAAGAAATGTTGAAATATAAACAAAAACACTGGGAATATAACAACAGGAACCACCGCCAACACATCACTGTAGTAAAATACTTCCGACCAAGGGAAGACTGACTCGGGACCCAGAAAAAACTTCACTAAATGAAGAAAAATACGCTGGGAAACGTCAGCAAAGCAACGCCTACCCCATCAGAAAGAAAAAAGGCAGCAGAAATAATCGCGTAATGAAAGCCGCCTGCATCACAAGCTAACTCAACTGTGAAAACAAAAAATTCACCTGTCCACAACAGGACCACGAGGGTACATCCGAAATAGATGCCCCAAACACACGACCCAAAATACACTGCACTGCGGGCAACCAGCCCAGGACACTCCTGCTACGCATATCCTAACCTTGCTCGATCATCCCGGAGTAAACAAATGAGAAAAAACTCACTAGGGACGCAGCAAATGCGGAACCAGCGGAGCGTGGGGAGACACGTCTGGGCAGGCTGAGCGTAGAGCAGAGAAGGAAGAATGACGCCTGAATCAGCGTCTGGTCAAGGATCCACACCAGTACATCCACGATATGATGGGAAGCTTATTGGATAGTTATTCTTATTTTGTTTTTGTTTTTATTTTTTACGAAGTTTTTTCGTAGTGAGAACCCAATTCATAATGACTGAAGCCATGAGTGAGGTCGCGTGCGCTCATGGCTCTCATGGCGCTGAAGGCTCCTCAGATTTTAAATGCTCTGCGCGGTAGATTCAAACTACGGCTGATTAGTGTTTGAAGAGGATGCCTTATGTAATAGGCATGTTCGTCAATGATGGAGGGGCCACTAATAAATATAATAATACCGGGAGTGTAACTCACCTATTAAATCACCATAAAATACAGCTAGGCAAGGTGGAAATGCTGATGGAGGTGCTGATAGATGGTAGGCAAATGGCTGTCATTCTAACACCATTGGATGTTTACATTAAGGTGACCGCATGGATGCACCTGAACTAATAAAGAATGAATGAGGTTAAAGAAAGTTAAATCATGATAATAAGGCTTAGCTGTCAGTCGGTCTGTCTGTAGGATGTAGTTGAGTTTAAGTTTATGATGAGAGCTAGATGAAACCGGAACCAGGATCGCGGCGAACTAAAGAGTGGAGGTGTTGCTTGGATGAAGTATAAAAGTGCTCTGACGCGGTGCGCCACAATCCAAGACGTCATCGTCTTACGCTACGAATCTAGCGGCTACTGCTAAGTTAGTAGCGGATATCTAGCAGTAAATATCGCACCACTTACATAATATTACAGCATGGTTTATATGATAAATCATATATGCATTCCTAAAGACGCTTAAATACAATACTTTCGTATAATAGGCCTTATCTAACTTATTAAGCTTACATACTGTACAAACTGTATCTAGGGTATGATACATAGAAATGTAGGTTATACCACTGACTATCGTGAATCCACGATACACTCCCCCCCCAAACACAATACCTGAACCCCACCTTATATCTAGAGTTGCCCAGAAGCAATCTTGTGGCGCCACATATCAACGGCGCCACGAGCTGCGCGTCTGGGTCTAGTCCCGATCCGAGGCGGATCCCCAACGGGTTGTGGTGGATCTGCTAAGGCAGCCTCCTTGGATCCAGCATCATCAGGTGGAGCTTCTTCTTGTGTAGAAGAGCCAAGCTCCATAGCGTACAGTCATGCGACCGGACGAACAGTAGTCCCAGTAGCTGTCTTGAGCAGCGCTACTCGCCCTACCGAGCCTTCGCCCTCGTACACCTTCACTATGCGGCCCAACTTCCAGTACAATCTAGGACTATCATCATGAATGAACATTATCTCGCCTACAGATGGTGCTGATGGTTGACCAGCAGTCTTTGTTGCCCTCTCACGTAGCGCCAATAAGTAGTCATTCATCCATCTCTTTTTAAAATCACCTATAACCCTAGAAATATACTGGTAACGTCGTGACACCGCAGCTTCGGTGAACATCGAAGGGTCCTCTAACCCCGCCTGTGACTGCAGATCAGTAGGAAAGGCAGTCATTGGCTTGCCGTAGAGTAAATGCGTTGGTGTTAGTGGCAGTGGTTCATGCAGGTCAGTATATACGTAAGTGAGAGGACGATCGTTAACAACCGCCTCGACTTCAGTGAGCACAGTTATTAGTTCGCTCCTTTTTAACAAGGCGCGTCCTGCAACCGCCCGTAAGCCTGACTTCACGATGCCTACACACCGTTCCCACATTCCACCAAACCACGGCGCTTTGACTGGTATAAACTTCCACTCGCACCTTCGCTCTCCCAAGTAAGCAACAACCGTTGGATCATCGCTCACATCTATCAAGTACCTGGAAGCTTGAAGAAAATTGGGAGCATTATCGCTAAGAATCAAATGAGGAAAGGAACGATGTGCACAAAATCTCCTGAATGCCAGCATAAACTCTTCACAAGACATATTGTCACAGAGTTCTAAATGTATTGCACGTGAAGTGGCACAAGTAAATAGCAACACATAAACCTTGTCCAGTTCCCTAGTTCTCAGTGCGCCTGTATAGTCTAGTCCTGTAACTCTGAAGGGTTCTAGATGATTAACGCGACACTCTGGCAAGGGTGGAGCAGGTCCAGTCGTAAATGGTCTTCCTTTTAGTCTACGGCACACCACACATCTTTTGACTACTCTTCGAACTACCTGCCGAACTCTGGGTATCCACCAGTTGAGACGCAATTTAGAAATAACGTGGTGGACCCCGTAGTGCATTACTTCCTCGTGTGTGCGTTGTACCAGTAGATCGGTGACATGGTGTGTTGCAGGCATCAGGATAGGATTGTTGGCACAGTCGTCTTCACCTGACCACTTTAGACGTCCCTCACATATAAGTAAGTCACTCTTCAGGTGTAGCCTTAGTTGACGCACGATGTTAGGCATTTTATTCTTACCAGAACTTCTTATGGATTCTAATTCCTGACTGAAGGATTCCCTTTGAACCCATCTAATTAGTGTTACCTCAGCTGCTTTTATTTCTACTGCATTTAAGCTTTGACCCAGATTGCAGAGTCGTCCTTGTAGCCTGGCCTTTATGTTGGTGATATAACGCAACACCCAAGCTACGACTCTGACTAATTTATTGTACCCACCGATCCTTACCCACACTAACATAGGATTCGGTGTTGATGTCGGTTGAATGACAGCTGTCACCGTTTCTAATGGCAAAGCTAACTCAACCTCGGGATTCCATACAGCCCAATCACTTTCGTGGAGCAGACATTTTGGGCCTTGCCACCACAGGTCGGACTTAATCAGTTTGGACGCCGTTACTCCCCTACTTATTAGGTCACTGGGGTTTTCTTTGGTTGGTACATAATGATAGAAGGCGTTTGGTAGTAGGGATCGTATTTCATCCACCCTATTGCGCACATAGACGGGCAATGTCCTTTGACTATGCACCCAGCTTAGTGCAATTTGGCTATCGCACCATACGTGTACCGCCCTTAGTTGCAGTTCCTTATCGTATGAAATGCGTACCGGTACATGATTAACCAAACGTCCCAATAGCAGCATGGCAGTTAGTTCCAATTTGGGAATCGTGACCCCCTTTACCGGTGCAACCTTAGCCCGGGCGGTGAGTAAATTAATCCCAAACGAGGTAACACAATACTAGCTACTCCATACGCTGTAGCACTCGCATCACAGAATGCATGTAAAGACATGGGTTCAAATGCGGCCACTTGGCGCGGTAACTCTAATGTACATTATAATGCACCCTATTTTGCGTCTCCATATTTCTTGTATTAGAATCCTAGCTCTGATGGTAACAGGTAATGCTAAACCTAATGGATAACAAAATTGCGCGACCTTACTCAACAGACTAACGTTTTTTTGTGGTGTCGTCCCTTGCCTGTTCAGTATAATCTGTGTTCCGGTACATCAGTATGTCTTTCCCTGGTTGCCATATCATTCCCCAAGATTCTGGCATATTCTTGGTTATGTCAGAAGGGCCTACCTCCAGCTATTATGAGACCATCCCGAAGCAACACAGAATCCGAAACCCACATCCCGCGGAGAAACAGATGAGCCTCAGTGAATAACCCTACCTAGCCTGCCTATAGCTTGCAACTAGTTCTCTTTTCACTATCACTAGACCCCTTGTAAATTGTCTTATATTAATCCCGCGAGCGAGTTGATGTCGTGTCTTCTTCAGAATCCTCTCAGATGTTCTTTCTTAATGGTCGCGTTTAATAGAAACTGTGAACTAGTTGCGCCAAACAAGAACTACCCTAAAACCGAAAGGTTAGTATGGGACTCATCGGGGTCGTCAATGTCCCTTGAAGCCAGAAGGAACCTGGTGCACGTCTCCTATCTCCCTTCTGTAGTCTCACCATCAAGAAGGCCTTTTCAATATCGCTGGTGAATGCGTATCGGCCCAGTCCTAAATCGGCAGCAATTGCTGAGATAGATCCGACAACCATTTTAAGTGGGCCGTTCAACCCACAGTCATTTTAGACTGGGACTTCAGGGCCTAAGGTGGGCTCAGCAGTCATATACCACACGGATGGGAGTGGTAAACACTATCCTTCCTTACCCCATGATGTGTCGAGGTAAATGGACCCTTCCGCGGAAACTCCCCTGGTTCATCCCACATCGACGGCCATTCGATAAACCTCTCGGTCGAGATAATTCTTAAAAAAAACCTCGTCCATAAGCCTTGTTAGGTGCTAGGTTTCTTGGGTTAGCTTACGCTGCAAGGCACGTAACCTACCCAACGCTAAACCATAATTAGTGGGTAAACTGATATTATCATGTTTTCAGGGTAGACAAACTTCGTATTGCCTTTTTTCTCCGTGGTCAAGTAACACACAGATTCCCTCCCGAGAACTTCTCGATTGCGAAATTTGATTGCCGGTCGTTCTCCACAGGTTGAATTCCTATGTGGTCTAGTTTCCCACAGTCTTTCTAGATTGAA